>JAHZNE010005686.1:0-19089 GCA_027744055.1 Callyntrura sp. NNG-2020
TTTGGGCATCAAAAGTTTAGTCCCACCTAAAAGAATTCGTTAATCTCAATCTCAATAGTGTGTAATTGTCTGTACTGCCTTGGGTAAACTAAAGTTGAGAAATCCTTTTTTCAAGTTTTGTTAAGTAAATGACAAGTTCTAATATCAAGCATCTTACTCGTGGGAGAAAACAAAAACTTAACGTTATTACATCTATAATTTTTCAACATTTTTATTATAGTACATTATATGCAAGACTGCATCGTTCTACATTCTAATATTTTTGCTCTGAAAGCAAAATTATTGTCAATTTATTACCAATGCTAATAGTTAATAATAATTTGGTCGTTAACAAAATAGAGGGTATCATATTTGCAAATTAAACCTCTGACACGTAACGTATGTGAGTGCTTTTGATTGCGGATTTTGTGCAGAATCAGCCTCATTTGGCGTACTGATAATAATTTGAATTATAGGGTTATGATTTGGAGCAATTCCTTATTATATCCGAATCAGGCGGACCGTTTATGGCAGATAGAGCCGCAAACGCGTCCACGATGCCCCACCTATGAACATTAAAATGCAAATGTTAACGAAATGTGTTTCGTTGTAAATGAATGTACGTCGTGGAAATGATTGATGTAAATTAAATAAAAGTATGAAATTCTCGACAAATACCCGTAAATGTTATCTGGAAACTCTGACTCTCCGAATAATTCACGAATAACCGATGTGCATAAAACATCTAGTATAACTTTCGTTACATTTCTACTTGCCGATTGCTCAAGAATACACTTGGCAACGTTGTACGGAAGTGTTTTAAGATGAGATGGACTCTTTGGATCACGTACTTGAGATAACATCAAAGCCATTACACCTGTTATAAATGAAAATTCTGTAACTGATACTCCAAATATATTGTAGGAAAACATTTATTGGATTTTGCCAAGATAATAGATCAATTAGGTATCATAAATTTAAAAAAAATGGAAATCTCGGCTTACCTGCAGCACAAGGAGTGGCCATAGACGTTCCGGAAAGAGTAGTATAACTGTTGTCGTTCATATTGTAGGTTGAGTTTACTTCGTCGCCCGGAGCTGCAATCTATAAATTCATATTCAATTAATCTTGTTCCTACATTATTGTAGCCAAAATTCCCGTTTATGTATATATTGTAATAGTTTCCTACGTTTGGTTTTTCTAATAATATGTCGAATTCCTTCAAATTATTTAAGGAAACTTGAAAAACAGGGCCAACAGAGCTATAATCAGCAATTTTTCTTGTAGCTGTAACTGCGCCAACTGAAATTGGCAGTTGACGGTTTCCCGGGGATACTGTAGAGAAGCAAGCTGGTCCGCTATTTCCACTGGCAAAAAGGAAAAAGATACCTGCTATCTTCCATACATTCATAGTGCCATCAAAAAAATTGTCACCAGTGCTATCCGTTACTACTGGTAAAGCTGTTTAAAAAAATCATTACAATTATATCAAGTCCTGGCACATAATAATCGTTTAATGAATAACATATGATTAAAATAAAATGGAATTATACACACAAGGGATAGCTGAACCCCATGAATTACTGACAATATCTGGAGCCAGTGAACAATTTGGAACTCCAAACGTAGTGTTTGTTGGACACATTATAAATTGTCCACATGCTATGAGGGCGGCACTGGTACAACCCGACTCGGTGCAACCTTTACACGTCATCCATTTCGCCCCAGGTGCAACACCTACATTTTTACCACAAATTGTCCCCATTGTGTGTGTACCATGCCCTTGATCATCCGTAGGGCCAGACGACTGTTTGTATGCATCTGAGTGTAAAAATAGTACATTATTACTTCGACTTTACAAAGATTTATATTGAATTGTTATTGCTTGTTGTAGTAGCTTGTAAATATGCACTTAAGCATGCCAGTGTATCATGACCAAAGAAAATCTCTTTGCACAATGCAATTTGCATTACTGATACAAAAATTGACTCGTTGATGGGCAAACATCCTAACCGGTAAACCGCCGGTAACGGTATTTGCACTACATTTCTACAATTTTTGTTTTTATTACCATACCATCCGTGTTTCTCTAAACCAACCCAATTACTTATGAGAGCCACGTGAGTATATCTGACACCAGTATCAATAGTCGCCACTGTCACTCCTTCACCAGTTATTCTTAGTTCTTTCCAAACCTTGTATGCATTAACCATCTCAAGGTTGTATGCAGTTTCATTTCCCTGTGATTGATTCACCGATCCTGCAGGCGCAATAGGGTAAAACACTTGGGCCTTGCTAATTTTTGTTACCTCGTTCATCCCCGCCAATAAATGTACCAGCTCCATTGGAGAATTCGGGATTACCATGTTGTTTTCTGCCCAAAAACTACTGAAGTCATTCACGTTCAACGAACCCAACATAGATTTTGTCGCTCTCTGTTTGTCACTTGCGTGCCTTTGTAAACCTTGCATCAAAGCCCACCGCTTGCTTGTTTGAGAACCAAAGGAGCTACTTTGTATTTCTTGCAAGACTGGACCATTTCCCCCAAAACTAACGATGATGTCGTTTAATGGGTCCTGCGACGTCTGAGATGACAGACTGGGGTGAATTTTTTGCAAATGTTCGGACAAAAGTGGCAACTCTAAAGTACCAGAGCTTGTTTGTTTTACTGGAAGAGAATTAATGACCTCCGTATTTGCTTTTAAAAGTTTCGTTACCAACGGACTAAGTGTTAGTAATGTTCCTGCCTTATTTTCCGTGCCACCATCTACATTTAGGCTGATCAATTTGTTTAATAACGATACATTACTTCCCCCACTGACCCAAACGATCAGAATACATGAAATTATTCTCCAAAAATGCTCCATTTTTATTTTTGATAAATTAAGATATAATATTGATATTGCAACTGCACCAATGAAACCGTTGTGAGGTGAATGTTTTTACATACAGCACAACTACAAGTGTTGTACAATACTAAGAGGAAATCTATCTGAAATAGTGCTTCATGAAAACTGTCAACGTAGAAAACCCCATAAAGTGCTTCATTGTTTCTTCTCGCTGCATAAAATTCGTTAAATAAGGATATAATAACGTCAGCATAATGTAAACCATGTTGATTGCTGACTTCAAAATGTTGTACTGTTGCTGGGAAGTCCATTGACTGTCGCATTTACTGCGTTCAAAGCGTTAATCCTGCCGTAGCCAAATTGATTATTCGGATATTTAGTTCTGCCGAAGAATACTCCATCGCAACGGTAATTGGGGAACGAAACAGTGAGATTTTGTACGTCCGCCGTTTTCTCTATGTAGGTTACCATGTCATTATAACTGAGTCTTGCGGAGGTGTCGTTCATTTGTTTTCGATGAGCTGAAACCATTAAGGCGATAGTTCCAGCAACGGCGGGAGTTGCCATCGATGTACCGGAAATGCTTCTATAATCGGTATCATTGCCTATCCAAGCTGAATATACGTTGCTACCAGGGGCGGTAATCTATAAAATATAAACACGCAACAGTTAATATTCAGCTTAACATTTCATCTGAAGCATTATAACTCGTAACGTTCTGAATGTCGGTGAAATGCTGCTTTCAGTGACTTACATCTGGCTTTATGAAAGTTCCTGGGTAGGTACCGGCAGGTCCCTTGGAGCTAAAAATGGACAACTTGTCATTTTTGTCTGTAGACCCTACACTAAATGTTGTTGGTTGATCACCAGGAGATCCCCCGCTACGACATGAGGGTCCAGAATTTCCAATGGCGAATGCATGCAAAATACCCGCCGTTGTCCAAGCTGCTATGGTTGCGTTATACCACGTGTCACCGCCAACGTTTGAGCCCCAAGAATTACTAAATATGGAAGAACGGTTGTTAGAGATGGATGTAAGTAACGTAAATTTTTTAATAACAACTAGACAATACGTAGGTAGTTCTGATGTTAAATCATGCGTACAACAACGCAAAGTATGCGCCTAAAATTGGGATACAATTTTGCTAAACAGCATAACTCTCGATAAAAAGGCATGACAAATTTAAATATTGATGACCAGCCTAAAGCGTTTTGAAAGTTTTATTTCATCATTTTCATCATTAACAACCGCAGATGAAGCGTTTATATCTTGAATTGGGGGTAGCGCTTTCATGAACTCGTAAACAAAATCATCGCAAGTTTCTACTCTGTATTGCTATAGTGGGTTTTTAAGGAAAAATCAGTTCACGCAGCTATCAAATCCTTTAAATGAAACAGATTATAGAAGAACTTTTTACGAAAGGATCAATCAACTGAATGTGATATATACAAGTACATGTGTATGTTACTAACAATACAATCAAGAGCTGGAAATGAAACAATAAGTCTTGTTGAAAATCGAAGTACTAAAATAGATATCAAAATACGTAGGGACGAAGGGCGTATGAACAAAAGGCTACGTGGGAAGCTAAAAGTCCATCATAATTTAAAATAAACATTTGAAGCTAACAGACCACCAAAAAGAATATTTCAGTCCTCACTTTGAAGATCAGTCCAGGATTAAAAGTTAACGATAAACTAATTTGATTACAATAACCCTTACCTTACTACGTCGGGGATTTTTGTGGGGTCTGGATCACTTCCATCCGGATTAGTAGGGCTTAGCATCCACTGTCCACAGGTGAGTAATTGAATGGCGTCACAGCTATCAGACCCACAACCCCGACAGGCTATCCAAGTTGCCCCTGGGGCTACGCCGATACCTCCTTGACCAGCAATGGTTCCCATTGTATGGGTGCCATGCCCATTTTTATCTGTCGGAATGTCGGTACTTGTGTATGGGTCATACCTTAGATAAAAGACCATAAAACAAGGACATGTGTTATTTTTTGTCAGTAGCAATTTGAGGTTGGGCGGAATAGAATGACAATTAACAAATTCTCGCACAACAGGAGGGATGCTTCAAGTGTGGTTATCGCTTTTTCAACATTCAAACACCACCATCGTTATATTTACCACGTGTGACAACGGAGCAATTTTAAGCAGATACCATGATCGCACCCACCGCAATATAATTTAAAAGGTTTCTGCAGATTTTTATGGATTTTTAGGTCTATTCGACATTTGAACCTAAAGATTGGAGCTTACATTAGTTTTCCTTATAGGTGAACATGTTGGTCATATTTAACTACATTATATTTACATTAAATACAGGTAATAGGAATGAAGGAATTCTGAATAAAAATGTAGAAACATAAACTAAATACGAAACAACTTTTACGTATTTTAACAGTGTTTATGTATCATACCATCCATGATCAGATCGAAAGTTGCTGGCAAGTGCTGTGTGGGTACTCCGTACACCAGTGTCAATATTGGCCACCACAACTCCTTCTCCAGTCGTATTAAAAGCAGCCCAAGCTTGATCTGCCTGAATTTTTGCAACGTTCCATTGCACAGTGGTGTCAGCACTTGGTTTTGCCGAGGGTTTTATCGGGGATAGTTGAACAAAAGGAAGCCGCTGAATTCTGGACACCTGAGGAAAGGCGTCTACACCTTGGAGGATGAACAAATTGGCATTTCTGATGACCATTTGATTACTTGACCAAAAAGACAGGACTTTCACGTTAAACCCATTGAGAAATTTGAGTACGGGATCTTGTGAAAGATCTGCTAGAGACTGCAGGTCAGAGCATAACGCTTTTACTTTTAAAAGTCGATTTAAAAACGAGCCAGATTCAACTTTTTGGATGGCTTTGGAATTTTCACCGTAGAAAGAAACAAGCACGTCGGTATTGCCCAGGGCGGTCAGGGTTTTTATCAAGTCTCGGTCAATTAGTCCATGGGCAAGGTGACCAATGAGAATAGTAGAAGACAAAATTAGAAAAAAAGAGAAGTTGACAGGCGCCATGTTCTTTGCAATTGCTCGAAACAGAATGAAAAATATTTTCGTCTATGTGACAGAACAGGGAGTAATACTGAGATCATTGGGTCATTTTTTCATCATGTTATTACTTCAAGCTTCAAATATTATTATTTGGACAGTGACCTGCAAATTGCTATTGTGATAATTATATCAGAATTGGAACTGAGGACTGGGCATATGTCATGCGCAACCTGTGCATACGTGCACAAATCTACTGTAATTAGTCAGTAGATATGCGCAAAAAGTGAAGAAAATAAATATGCGCCTTGCGTCGTTATCACTATCACCAACTATACTGACTAACAAATAATGAGGTTTTGGTCTTGTACCCGCCCCAGGTTTGACTCACTTGAGTATGCCCATTATTTGCCACGCACCACCAAAAATGCTACACGTGTCGATCTTTGACACTTTGATGATAACATCTTTAAGTATTTCTACAGTGCTGTAATTTCAGCCCTTGCTCGATGTTGGTATCTTAAAGAAATGAAATTGGTGATTGATAATTAACAGTAAAAACTTGGTGAAATTTTTTGAAGGTGCTCCTGGAAGTTGATTCAAGCAAGTTTTAAAAGGCAACATTCCAGTTCTACTAAACTGAACCAACTCAACCCATTATTTGACGAAACGATGCAAACTAAATTGCTCAAGACACATGTTGGATCCTAATGTGATTGCAGATAAGTCAAAAGTCAAAAAACTCAGACGCATACATTCGTCAGTAAAACATTATCTTAAATAAGAGACCGTATATCTTTATGGCATAGTTGTTATAAATATTTTTCTGGGAATTTTGCTCTGGACAATATATTTTTTTAAATTGCTGCAAGTTCCGATATGCGTAAATTGCTTACATGGGTTTTGCTTCACAGACGGAAAAAAAGCAGGAAGTAAGTTAACGATGTAGTAATGAAAAATATCAAAATGTTAATTTTGGGCTGCAAGGTCTTCTAAAGCTTGTTTGTTTGTAACATTTGAACCAACTTCTCGCAAAATTGTGGAATTTGAGTTTAATTGTAGAAAATTCTATATTCTCACATTAGTCATAGTCATAATACTTGTTATTGTTACAACTCAATTGACTCCTATCACCTATTATCATATCCCTTGTCTAAATAACAAGATAACAACAATAAAATTAAAGTTTATTTATCTACTAAAAAGAATTTGTCAGTAAAGTTTACGTGTTATCCACAAATATCTAGTACTGTTTATAGAACTTATCTCAATTTTTACTTCACATAATACATTGTTATAAAAATCGTGTTCATATCTAATATCTGCCATTATGAACCCCTTTAAAATATTCAGCTACAAATTTAGCGTTGTGCGATGCAAGTCGAGACTATCAATGAAATAATATATTGTTTATTATGTGCTACAGCTGCCACGAGTCCTTCCTTTCCTCATGATCACTTCCTTCCGACAAACCAATTATTGCAGGAAAATAATCCGTATATACAGGTTTTACCGCAACGACAAAATCACGCACTTTCATTATGAACGCTTAATTCTTCTGTGCAACAACGGGGTGTTTGTACTGTACCAGTACAGAACAACGTGAGACGTCTATCTGTCTCTGTCGAGGTCAATATATCATATAGTTCACTTACCACGAAATGCGCATCGCCAAAAATACATTTATCTATACAAGCATTTTACATTTTTGCCGCGTGTATATTATGTATATGTACATCATCATATCCTCTTCTCTACACTGGCAACAGCAATAATAACGCTATATATCCACACAGGAAGGAAAATGTTCCTTGTTGAAGATGAAGACATTTGCGATTTTCTCATATTATGGCACACTTGGTAGGAACGCAGTCAACTGCTAAATAATCGTATTGTTAAGGAAGCCATTTGTTCCTCTATCTGATCGTAAGCAAGTATAAAAATACATGCACAAATACTTTTAAGCGTGAAGAAGAGAGCAATTTGTAAATAATTAATAAACATCATCATCATCATCATCATCATCACGTGAATATAATACAATGAAAATTGAGCTTCTTCCTGCCACCTTGATGCACATTGCACATCAAATACGATTTGTATGGCAAGTACCACGTTCCTTTAAACTTGCTAAATCTCGTGAATCGCATAAAATTACCACACCACACATGCTTATCCATATTTGAGCTTAATTGGCCAAGTCGCATGATATATATGCAATTGTATTTATTATTACAATTAGGTACTATCCAAAATGCCAAATGAATGAAGATGATTATCATTATTCATTACATTAACATTAATGCAGTACTAGAGCCTTCATTATAGCACAGTATTTAATACAATCAATTTGATATATGAACAATATCATCCCGTTCTTATTGTAGTCAGGCTTATTGTCATCACATCATGCATGCTACGCTGATTACAGCTCAATATTTCTTTCAGAATCATTAAGACAGAAAAAGTCTAGAACAACACAATCAGCTTGCTTACCTGTTGCATAAGGATATATTTTATATTTTCCTTATGAAAGGCATTTCGTCAATAAAATCGTTGATTTTTCTCTTTCGACTGACATTTTTTATGTATGAAATAGAAAAAAATCTCAAACCCGATCACCATTCCTCCAAGTTCTGTGTTACTGCATTTGCATGCGATTTACTTTAACAATAGAGCATTTTTTGTTTTAGCAAAAATCAATACAGTGTGCATCCACCTCAAGAATACTCGTTTTGTAAATCGTGAATGTTAAACTGGAATGGATAAGATTTTTAATCAAATCTAGTTTGTCCAGCACGCAGAATATATAGTGTTTTTATTTGCAGCAATATTTGCACAGGTTAATACCTTTTCGACATAAAAAATTTCTCGCTCATTCCCTCTGCGTTGTTGGTGTAGTTGTTATTTTCAACCTTTTCGTTCTCACTGACTATATTTACCACGACATCGCTCGTTCATCAAAAAAAAACTTGTCCATCGTTATTTTATCTTTTTTTCCTTCTTTTCAGGAATACGAGGAATATCGGCTTCTTTGCCAGTTGTTTTCTTAAATAAAAATGCGCATTGTCGTCACTTTTTTCACAACAACGCAACACACGGCAATACATGAATGCATCCTCTGCCACTACCACAAGTAATACAACATAAAGGAGTTTGAGAAATAAAGTTTTTAGGTACCACATTAGCACCGCCGTAATAACCACGTACGATAATGGTACCCTAAGATTCCACCGCAAAAAATCTTGATGAAGCATAATAAAATAGGTAATTCGTGTAGCCAGCGACGAAGATTAAACCCATGACATGACCATTAATATGTGTATACAAACCTAATATGCTATGCACACCACTTTTAACCTGACGATAGTAGGACATGTTAACCTACGTATCATCTTCCTCATCTCAATTGTATAATCAACAGTACTACGACGAGACGGTCGGCACTCATCATGGCAAGTGCGCTGTTGTGTTTATCTACCAGCTCTCAGAAGCAAGTTTTGCCTTGCATTGTTGCTGTTATTTATTCGTTTTTTTATTTATTATTCTTTTCGTCCACATAGTCCATAATTTTTGTTGATGATCTTGGCATTCACCAATACTATTTATTTTTTCCATGCATCACATTCGTCTCATCGCACTGCCAATACAACTGTGCGCATCTCATTTGTGAAAGATTAGAGACGTTTGACCAGTGCGCCACCTTACCTTCTAAGCAATTAGCACTGGTCAAGTTGTACTAATGCGAAATCTGCACTTTTTGCTGCTTGCGGTCATTTTATACAGCCAGTTAAGCATGAGCTCCTTTTAACAATAGGAACCTTACAAAAAGATTCATTCTGGTTGACGATGACGATAACACACTGTGAGGAAAGATACACCCCGACAGAATAGCCAACTCTTGAATTCAGCAATAAACAACAATAATAAGCAGCTACATACAACCATCACGGCAAAAAAGAGGAAGAGAGGAAGGCTTCACTACAATCTCTACTTGACTTTGTTGACGGTAGTTGTTGTGTCGCCGTCTTCCTCTCCACAACGCCAATTGTCATCAAATTGTCAAGTGTCTTCCTCCGTCACCATCTTCATTAAGTCTATATTCTTGTCGGAGTTTTGGTATCAATTTTTTTACATACCGGATTCCCCGCAGGCTGCACGCTTGTTGTCAGTTTCATTTTACATCGCTATAAAGTATCAATTATCAAGAGTAAATCATATGTAGTTAGTTTTATATAATTTTGAATTAAAAAAGGAAAAGTTGCAATTTAATGCATTTATCTCTACGTAATTTACAAAGTGCTCTCTAGAGAAGCTATATAGACTTTTAATTTACTGCTTATCATTTTGAAACTATCACTCACTGAACATGGTTAAATTAATACGATTTTTCTATTCCCACGCTCATTGACTGTTTATATAGAGAGTGCACTGTCACAAAGTCGCATACAATAATGTATTTTTCTCTATGAAGCAAAAGCTTCCTTTTATTTAATGTACACCAAGTGATTTAAGATTGTATTATATAAGTTGTTCACCGCACATGCTGACTGTGTGACTGTTGGTTGACTTTTTAAGTATTATTGTATAACTGAATTTTTTACAAGTGCCTATGTAAATTGTAACTGCGAACCGTGAAGGGTTATTTTTTACTGTCGTTTTTAAAAAAAGAACTTTTCGTGTCGCTAAAAGCATAATAGTCTCTTACTTTTGTCGTGAGCCACTACTTAGTTCTCTTAGTTATGGCATGGTAGTCAGTATGACAAAGTGGTAATTTCTCCCATTGTTCCCCCGTTTAGTGTGCCACACGGTTGCAGAGATTGACTGAGAGCTTACGACGAGTAAAAATTGCTAATTTTTACGTTTCAGCTACTGCTACACATTGTTGTTTTATAGTGTAAAAATTAATGACCAATCCGTTTCCTCGTCATATCATAATGGTGTTAACTACATTGCACATTAAACAATCAAGAGTTTCTACAAAAATGATTTTCAATCGAAACAACAATGGTGTTGTGCTCCTAGTAGTTTCCCTTGTGTTATGCACGAGTTGCTACGTCAAAGCCAGTCCAACCAAAATCCAATCAAGTGTGGCAGGTGGGTCAGACGCGGAGATAGAGGCTTTGGGCAAGCTTCTAGCAGGTGGTGGTCAGAACAAACAGACAAGACCTCACACCACAGTATGGGATCTGCTTGTTGAAAAAGCTGAAGGTTACATGCACTCAATGCTGTTCTGTACGCTTTCCAGACCGGATGTAAGTTGACAGTGATTGTTAACATTATAAAGCATATGATTAGCGCGTATTTTATTATGTCTTCATATTATGTAACTTATAGCTCCGTGAAGGTGTCTCTGAGATTAAGGCTTGTGAGCAAAGTCCATTGTCTTTGGCCATTGTCGAAAATCTTATTACGTTAATGGATGTGCCAAACGCAAAACCCGAGAAACGGGATGACGCCTTGAACAAAATTAGTCAAGCTTGTAACTCTTTAGACCAATTTGAGTCTCAGACCTGTGAGCTGCAGAACTTCAAACGTGTTCAAAACTGTTTCAACAAGCAGCAAGTATTGGAACAGTACTTCAAGTTGGCCGGATTGGAGTCTCTTTGTGGCACTACCGGAAATCAAACAAATTTGAACGGCATCTTCAAATGTACATACTTTTATACATACAAAATCATACGCTTTCAGTTTTTACATACAGGCAAGAAGTTTTGCTCAGTCTATGAATTTTGCAATTACAATTTCAGCGTTCTGGGACAACGGAGGCAAGGAGTGCATGAATCCTATAAACTTTGACAGACTTAGCCAGGACTCGATTTTGTGCTTTGAGTTGCTCAAAACTCATACAGATTGGTAAGACATTTTATGGAAATAGAATTACTTGTATAAAACGATTGTAACACGGTAACATATGCCAGTGTTGCATGAACTTGTACCACACACACGGGTAAATTTATCCAGACCCCCTATCAAAAGACGAAGGTCATTTTTAAATAATAATAGTTGCATGTAAAGATGCTGATCTGTTGCTTTTGATATGCTTAACTTATTTTCGGCAGAAACGACTTAATCTAACTACCACACGCACGCAAAAAATTCTAATATATGTGACCTTGCTCATCAAGAATCAAGACTACCTCTTCCATGTAGCATATGCCATATGCACTTTTTTCACAAAACTATCTTAGACATTTCCTTAGTCATCCTACGTGAAAATACAGTTTAATGTTAAGCACTGGCAAGTGACGTATATGGTTAGATAATCTTAGATAACATCCAACAATGATCCGTTTTTGTTTTGTCAGGGTGTATAATCAGGAAAGCCGACAGTTTTCCTTATAATCATTTCAATTTTTTAATTACTTATGTTTCGTTTACTAGAATCGTTTGGTAGTAACTTTTTGTCTTGAATATAAGCCTTGAAAATTAAATCCTTGTTTAATATCGCACTGAATGAGAAAACTGTAAAACATTATATTTTGGTGACGGAAAAAACTGATGAAGCTGACATTCGTTTTTTATTTATTTTATAGGGATCTGAAGGAGATGACTACTTGTATTGCAGACCAAGTAAAGAAATGTGGTAATACAGGAGCCAGAGAAGCCATTATGCCCTTACTTGAAGGAATTTTAAGAGCCTACCGTGACATTCGTAGTTAAATATAGCCAAATTTCGTAAAAAAATACAAACAATATTTTATAGTTTAGATAATATAGGGGCAAAGTTCCATTGACATTTTTAAAATCTCAAAGATATGTCAGTGCACTGATACTGAAATGTTATACAAAAGGGTAAATCAGAAAAATATATATACTTCTATGACATACATACATCAATACAATTTAAATTATGAATATTACACAATAAGTATTAGATTTTGGTATTCAATTATTTACAAACGCCGCTACCACTACAGCTACTACTACTAATACTACACTCCAATGTTTTATGTAATAAATTAATCATCCTTTTAAAGATAGAAACGTTATATGACACACACATTCAAAAAAAATTCTAAATGTTCACATTCAGATGCATTTAAGGTGCGTCCCAAATTCTGAGAATTTTGTAGAGATTTTTCCCAAGCATCAACAAATTTGTGTATTAAATATAATTCTTTTATTGTCCATTATCTAAATTGCTTTGCTTTCGGCACATGTTCGTCATAAGAGGTAAAGGCACTTGCACCTCCTCCTCCTCCAGTAATTCGAAATTATAAACACGTTGCGATGTGCCAGACTCAACTAATTGCAGACAGCAGAGGAAACAGAATGATAGCATGAAATAGTGGTAAACTAAATGTGTTTTTAAAAGGGATGAAGAACGTATGACTGACTCATTACTGAGCATGATTGATTTTATGAATTTTCGAAAATGTAAACAATAAATGTTGAAAGAAAATTACATTTGGTCCGTTTTAAAGCCATTCAAAATTTTTAATTGCGTTACATATTTCTCACAGCTGAAATTCCATATTGAACAAATTTCAAAATGATGAAAATTCATTTCAGAATATAAATTATCGGATTTTCTAACGTACACATACATACGCACAACAGGTATGTGTTTCATACGTTTGTCGTTTAGTACGGAGCGATTCTATATTGGTCGTTGACAATATGGTGCCGGTACGCTGGTGCTCATATGCCGTATATATACATTTACGGTACACATGCTCTGTCAGTCAGCAGCGCCATGGTACCAATTATACAGTTGTACAATTTACTTAAAATAACAGTTGCATTTCACATTTCATTTCTTCGTTTCTTGAGATTTGTTGTAATAAACAAGTCGGTGGGCGGAGAGCATTTTAATTTTCAGTTTTATAGATTTGCTCATTCCATCCATTCTTCCAACTCAACTGTTTTTGCATCGTTGACAGTGAGCACTCGTTGAATTTTAAGTAATTTCCGCAAAATGGCAGTCGCAAATTTGGCAATTCAACGAATTAAGCGAGAAATACGTGATATGGTAAATGATGCGGAAGCATCCATATGTGGGGTGAAGGTGAAACCGCGTAACGACGAAAACTGGATGAACCTCCGAGGAGAAATTGCAGGACCACCCAACACTCCTTATAGTGGAGGAATCTTTGAATTGGACATTATGATCCCAGAGGCCTATCCGTTCACACCTCCAAAAGGTAAAAATATTATTAGGTCATCATACTGTTCAGGTCAATTCAGGGCACCTTCGGGTATAATTTAACCCATCAGGGTTTATGTGAACCGTGATTACTGGTACAGTTGTCATAATACAAATAAGCATTATTGTACTTTGTCTATTAAACAGTTACTTTGCTGAAAATATGGCAAGATCCACACTCTCGCAAGCTAATTGGAACTACGAAGTAGCTGTCGCATTATGTACTCGTTAATCATGTTGTATTTTGTATTTCCCTTGTCCAACGCTATAATTCTTCATACAATTACTTAAAGAAAACATTGTTTATAGCAGTAATGCTGCATGATTACCTTATGTGTACTTGAACCTTTTTAGTTACGCGTATCACATGAATAAAGACAAGAAGATAATCAATCATCTTTCTGTATAATTGTATTCACTTTAGGTGTTTAGGTATTTACAATTTGTAACCCAACTTTATAAGCTCTTAGCACGGATAGGGAACATTTCCTGTATATATACTCGCAATAATGTTCAAGAACAAACAGAAATAAATAGAAGAAAAGTTTCTATTGTATTTGGTACAAGTGGAAAGACCTTTGACAATCAAAACAATAATTAGAGATGCTGATCAACCGATTCTGTAGAATTTGCCATTGTTGTTTTGTTACCTATGTTCTCGTACTTCCACTATTTGAACTTACATTTTTGGCAGATAACCAAAAGTAATTATTTTTAAATATTTAGTCTGCATTACTTCGTATTGCAAATCTTTGGTTCCTATCTACCTTGTCATTTCAATCGTACCTATTTAACAGGGTACGTTTACCTTGTCATCCAACAACAACGGTGACAGTGACACGACTGAAGATACACATCTAAACTGTCTTATGTGCATTGTACATATTCTGTTAACACTAACATGTCTTATATTAGCTACCGTCACTCTATATATATTTTTTAAACAAATAACGACTTCCATCAATATTTTGAACGATCTTTTCTTAAAAAGATCTTAAAAGACACATCATGATGATGATAAATCACAATCATAGTGTTTGCAAAGCGTACGTACACGTACAACGTGGCCGCCGCTATGATTTAATTCTTTTACATTGTTTAAAACGTAAATTTATTCTTAAAACCGAAAAACTTCGCATTGCTAATTTGGCCCTCATCACCCGTACGTCTGGTATATTGACTTTTCAGGATCTACGTCAGATACCAGTTTTGATTAAAAATATTGTATGTATTGTAGACTTAGTTGTTGTTAGACTTGTATCATTAATTAATATGATTGTAAGTAGGATTATGCCATTTTTAGTTGTAAAAAACAGGATTTAGAGTACAGAGTACCTGTTTATTTGATATTAATAATTTTAAAGATTTTTGTGATTGCAATGCAACTCTGTGCTATATTTAGTAAATTAGTAGTTTAAAGAAATAAAATGTACGATGATATTATACATACGTAATCCTATCTCCGTAAATATGTATGTACACGCACAAAGTACTATAACACATTTTAAAATGGAGAATTTTCATGGATCACTTCGTGGATCTGCTACCTTCTTTAACATTACAATTTCTTATCGCATAAATAATTGAAAGAAACTGCGAAGAACAAGAGTATCTACAACGGTATTTGCAATCTCTCTTTTTGGCTCTTGTACAAAGATTAAAAAATAACATGAAAATAACAGGCAAAAATGTGTGTACCTTCAACCCAATTTTGAAAATCTGAGAAGCCCAGAATTGGAATATTCTTTTGTCCTGTCCGCAGTGAATCCCACTACTATTGTTATATCATAAATAATAATAAAATAATGAGAAAATGATTTAATATCTAAATTGTTAGTTGAAATAATATATGTTGAATGAAAAGAAGGAGCTAATTAAAATAAATAATTTTAGTTCCTTCAACTATAACTATAATGCAATAGCATGAGTAGAACAAACGAATGAATTTAAACACAAAAAAAAATCAGTTTTACATGGATGTTGCATGTTGTAGGTATAAATACTAAATTATAACCAGTAATCGTATTATTCCTTCATAATGCAAATGCTTAGTATAATTTGTAAACCAACCATTAGCTACTAGTAAAATCTACAAAAACAGGAAACAAAACTATACTGTGACCAAAAGACCTTCTAGATCGTTGTTGGTCACCGCAGCGTTTCAATAATACTATGTGGCTTTCAGTCTCTTACTTTGGTTTTATCTAGTCAGTCAAACTCGCTTCCGTAAAGTTATGCTCAACAGTCCGTGCAATTTCTCTATGCAGTGAGCACTTTACTAAATGGTCCTTTAACCGTCGTCGCGTACTGGGAAGGGATCGTACACATATTATGTCACGGGAGATGCAATACACAACTTTATTTTTAAAGCTCTTTTTTGAGACACCTACATAACGAAGCATTATTAACAGAAAACGACAAGCTAAGAAATTGTGTTACAAATCAACAAACAAATGCATTGATTTGTGACATCACAATCAAAATTCAAATTCCATTTTCGAATAAAATTCTTTTTTGACCGTGGGGGTACCCACCGGTACGGTGTAACAATACAATGTGTGTACTACTGCACCGCATTTCTAAATAGCGTGACTCAATATGCACACGGTCCCTAAATTGACCTGTAACTACATACACAGACAATTTAAACAAGTTACGAAATTGCAGTAATAAGAATACCACACAAGATTTTTAATTTGTTTACCTGCATTACATACGCCTCTGTAGAAAAGAAAAATGAGTGCGTGTTTTGTTTGACGTATTATGGTCAATCCGCCTCATTATTTATTCCACAATTATTTTGATTGTTAAAGGTTTATAGCGATCATGTTTAAAATGGATTTCACTGACATATGAGCTATAATATTGTAAGAAGGGCATACAGCCGTGCAATACGTCTATGTACCTGTAAATGACGAAGTGGCAATAACAAATGTGGCTGGCTGGTATAATCTTAAAGCAGGTTGAAGAATAATTAGAATCTAGAATTGGCCAAAGTGCTATTAAAACCAGGATCATTGTAAAAGCTACATTTTTACAGGCCACAACAGTATGCCAAGATTGAAGCTTTAGAAGTGAAAACGTTAAATCATAAAGTACGTACGACCGGCTTTCAGTTCTTTCTTAACTTGGGAGAATTATCTTTGAATTTTTTTAAATAATTTCAAGGTAAATTATAACCGATTGATTCATTGTCAAAACTTAAAGTTTTGAAAGTTGTTGGTTCCCATATTTTCTATCAGTCGACTGTGTTTCTTTCGTATGCATTAGCCAACGACCTTTCATATCGAATGCCTAAAACCCTATCCAAATACGATCAAACGTCTCTCATATTCATAGGTACGCTGGTCGGTAATGAAATCTGGATGCCAAATTTGAACCCAATTACGGTATTAAAATTCGAAGTTTTAATTTTCTACCACAAAAGGTGAAAATCAAAATATACTTTCTTTACCGCCACAAAGTGGTCAACCAATATGGGGAATTAAGCACTAATTAATAATAAATTATCTGCTCAATCTATTTGTATTTCAAATTTGAGTCATTATAATAAACTTCTGTTTTATACCCCTTCGTTCCCTCAAGGGGCTAACCCCTTGAACCTATTTACAAACTCATCTATTCAACTAATCTCGATTGATAAGTTCAAAATTCGTGCTGCCGCTATACAACAAATATACAAACAAATATACCAGACTAGCTGGCTGTAAAAATATTTTTCCTTATTGCATCACTACGAGTCTTTATCTGTATACGATTGAAACATGGCGTGGTGTGAGATTGTTCGTCACTCACTTTTGAAGTTTAGCAATAATGGTAGTGTGAATGTTTATAGCTGCTGAAGTTAGCGGTTGCATGTAATAAAGCGTTTTCGAATAACGCAGCAACAACTCAGCAGCGGAGATGATGAGGGTAGTGGTCAATGTACTTAAGTAACAATGAAACCATACTATTATATTGGCTTTCGCCAAAAAGGAAATTTAAATATTATATGAATGATACTGTTGTTGTGTATATACGCATCATGCATGCATACCCAAACCCAATGCATACAATGAAGCCAGACTTGAACAGAATAGGATAGTTTCAGTTTTAAACATACACGACCATCATCGTCGTGTAACGTTCGTTCGTTCATCATAGTTTTTTAAAAGTTTGGCTCATTAATTACAATAAAAATTTTTTATAGAACAAATGCACGCTTGAATTTGCAATTAGTATAGAAGCGCACGTTGCTAGTAAAACAGGCATATTTATGTTTTACCTTTTTTGTGTCTAATATAAATAGTGTTCCTTGTAGGTATAAAGAGTTATATTACAGACACGTAAACTATTTAAATGTTTGTCAAACGTTTAAAAACACAACTCGTAAATTGTCAGTGTTAGCCGCGCCAAAAATAAATATTTGCAACGCAAATTCTGCCTGTCTTGCGCTTTCGTGTATTTTGTGAAGATCATCTAAAGCTGAAAGCTAGTCATGCGTTATCATAAATTGTATCGTCGTATCTAGGTAAGTATGCATGTACGAGCAGGGGGATACAAATACGACTGACAGACACTGAAACAGTCAGTGACAAACGACTCTGTTATAACTACAACGGATTCAGCTAAAAGAACTTTTGGGTTCTCGTTCTGACTTCATAGAGAAGCAGTACGTTCACAAACCCAGCATGCAGCACAACAATCAGCAGACTCCCAGAGATATTAATCAAAGGCACGCATTGTTCATTTCCTCCTCTGACTAGGCACCTTTCAAAGATTAACTTTTCGGGGAGGAGATGAGCAAGGTTGTTTCTATCTCGCCTTCGTCAATCATCTAGTACCGCAACTGCAAATATATAATAGGTAATGAATAAGGCCTTTCAAAAGCATAATTCGCATAAAAAGTATAATGAGCGAAAAAAGTATGAAAGGCCATTTGGGTAAGACCCAATTGTTCTGAAAAACAATATGGCGAAAAAAAATTTGAAATTGAAAAGCATAAAAAGTATAAAAAGCATAATCGGACACTAAAAGCATAATTAGCAGAATTATAGCATAAAAAGCATAAATAGACCACTTTTGAGTTGGAAATTGAGATTTTACAAGGCTTTTAAACATAATTCCTT
>JAHZNE010005687.1:0-51337 GCA_027744055.1 Callyntrura sp. NNG-2020
TTTCCAAAAATTTTATAATGCATTACTCGGCCGAGTTACTCGGCCGAGTGATTTAAAATATGTTAAATACTCGGACTCGGCCGAGTCGAGTGATTTTGGTACTCGGGGTATCCCTAAGTAGTATAGTGGCATGTTAAAAAACAAAGCAAAAGACGCAAATCTGATTTTTGTTTTGAGGTATTTCTTTGATGCGCTGAATACTTTATAAATATACCGTTATCAAAATCGTCGTGACTAGGGACTAGGGACGGAGCACTGATGCGTTAAGCAAAAATGATCAGCGTATAGTTCACAATAAGCCATGATCATCTTTAGATCTTTCAGATTATTTAATAAGTATGCCATTTCAAATTATGATGTTGGGTTTTGAAACGTTGTGGTATTAATGTAACTACTCTACAGGCACAAGCTATATTTTGAACGGGTGAGGAGGATGGTCAAAACTGCAAATTTACATCTAAATCTATATGTATTGCATACCTTGGCAGATAAATATTAAAAACCATATTTATATGCAAAGTTGGAGCCCTATGGATTACTATACTAGCAGAAACTGTGATGATGATTAAACCCATGCATGCGACGATGTAGATAGCATCACAAATCTTGTGCCGTCGGTGGAATAATAATAAAAATAATCACAAACCCAGAGAACACCATATTTTATTTCCATTTTATATACTTTTTCATTTGGTGTGTTATGTGTTACATGAAAGAACTGTCTAACTTGTAGAGGTGCAATTTAAAAAAGTAATAATAATAAAACCATAAAAACCCATTAAGACGAAGTAACAGATTCACACGGTAAATCTAAGTAAGCAATCTGCAAAGATACAAATAATTGCTTATTTGCATATTGTATCTTTCTAACATTTTGCTACTAAATGAATTTTGTTGGTTGTTGGATTAGGACTATAATATAATATGTTGTAGGCTATTATTACACATTCATAACATGCTGATGCTACACAATGTTAGGAAATAAGTGTCATGTACATAACAAAATACAAGCCTACAAGCTTATGTCATTTTTGTATACTTTTCTTCCGCAAACTATCTAGTTGCATTGTGTTTGTGTGTTGTTTTGACGTTAATTCTTTGGACGCGAAATGCACGCATAATTGCCAACTGTATCACTAGCCTCTGGCTAATCTCATGTTGTCATGTCCTAAATTGAAAATGTTCTGATCCAACTCGTTAGCAAGCAGTGTGAAACGCAAATAAATTACCATCTTATACTTAGGCATAAAACGATTTGCACATGACAGGTAGCATTAACAATGCCTCTTTCACGACGTTATTCTTACAAGCGGTGAAACTGGAGTCGTCCGAACCACCATAATAGAAATGAATATGGTTATGACAGGAATCTACACACTGCAACAGCTATTTAGCTCAGTGAGCTTAAGATTAGATGATTTTAGATTTATAAGACGGATACACAGCGGCGGATTGTAGACTTTTTATTTTATCAAATTACAACCTTAATATAGTCTAGTCTGGTCGCAGGGTTTAGTATAAGTAGATGGTATAAATGTGAACTGTAATAAGAGTGTTTATTACAGGAAAGAGGGAAAAAGACGAAAATGTAATTACTAATCCCACGCATCGCACCTTGTTTCGTTAAAACAAACCGGTTCTGAAAGTAGCTATCCTGAAATATTTTTAGTTCAACCAACAAGCTGATTTAATGCTGCAAATGAGCAAATAGCAAAGTTTGTGAACAAGATGACAGTGGAACTAGATTCCTATCTGCGTTAAATCTTTTGATGTTGTGTGAAACCTTTATAACAATGACTTCTCTATCCGTCAGTCTTGTAATGCAATATTCCTACTGAAGTGAAGATATTCCGACTTCGTTTATGTAATTGATAACAAGGAAAAAAAGTTTGATAAAACATAAGGCAGGTATACACTAACTTTATCAAGTCTGAGTTACAGAAGAGATTTATTTTCAGTAAGTAAAAGGTGATGTAATAATTTTTTAAAGTGTACCATTTTTACATTAAAGTTTTTAACACGGAAACATTTGATACATTATTTCTATATAAAAAGTGAAAATTACTTTTAATGGATTCGTGTTAAAAACGAATTCGGTATGTGCGGTGCCTTCGGTCAAACTATAAAGCACGAACCCATGCATGCGCCCATTAATTCTGTCTTCATTAGAGCATTTCATACGTCTATCTATCCAAGAAGTACCTACGATGCTGTTGGAGCTCTGAAATATAATTAGAGCATATAATTTAGTATAAAGTGTAAGAATCTTACAGTTATTTTTATATGAATGACAGGGAAAGTACATATATTTCATGTTTGAAAGAAGTGCTGGTGAAGTGATTATATTCCAGTGTAAAAATCACTACTGAGGAGTGTAGTTCCTCTGTTCTAACGAACCGTGTGTTTGCCGTATCGTCGGTAGTGTAATCAGCAGTACAGTGCATGTCAAAGTAAGGTGACCTTTCCCTTTATATAAAGTAGCAACAATTAATTTTAATTACGAACTTTAAGTTTCTGCATAATGGTCCACATAATAGTAAGTTTCATCCGACGACAGGACAAAAGCTAAACTTTCGGTGGAAGAAAACCAATAAAATCTAATTTAGACCGCAAAGTATACGTATAACAGACAAGCTGGAAGATTATGTAAAGGGAAAAACAACAAAGGGTGGTGTAACTGGAACAACTTTAATCATTAATTGAATTCCAGACAAGTTGTTGGCTGTGTATTAGCCCCATCCAGCGTACCTATTAAGAAGGCTACTGGTATGTCGTGGGCGTACAATGCCAAGCTCGGCGGCTACCATTCTATGCCTTTGTTCTAATGTCCCAAGAGACCATTGGACATGTAAAAGAAAGTTAAAATTTTGGACTTAACTAACTCACAAATTTTATTTTGACGAATATATGGCATATTCTTTGGTCAAGAACAAGCCAAGTAGACTTGGTGAAAGTGGCGTAGTTCGAGGTAGCTCTTATACAGGGAAATAGGACAAAACTACTTTACACGAGTGTATAACATCACACTTTTTCTTTTCTTTATATAATCATATGCCATTCATCTAAGCAAGTTTAGTAGACCTCTGTAGTCGTATGATTATATCAAAATATAAGATGCCTTCATATGCAGTGTTGGGCAAAATATTAGGAGATAATTAAATGTAGTATTATCGACATGCGAAACAACGGATGGATACGAACTATTTGAATCTAAATTCGTTTCGGCTCATTCTTAATACCCAAAGACAGTTTAAGCCACTAACAAAGTTTATTTATCCTATTTCTCGGTAAGTATCCTTTTTTGCTACTTTTTTGCAAATGTATTTGTCCTACTTTTTGTTTATGCAGAATTTTTTGTGTAAACGTCTTTTTGCACTTTCCATGCATACTGCGTCTTTTCCAGCATTCCATGCACATCTATATTTGGGTCATGTACTGAGACAATAAAACTGTCTTTGCGCTACAATAACTTTGTGCCAAGCCAAGATGCTTTCTTTTTAAAAATGATGTCCCATTTATTATGTTGATGGTTCATAACATGTAGCGGGTAATTGACATAATGTCACTGTCATTGGATGCAACAACATTATATTGGAGGCAAAATAGGTTACTGGCATGTATTCAGAATGATTATATGTCAAACTCATATACTATATTTTAATGGTTTATATTCTTTCATGCGAAAATTGTCGTTGAATGAATACAAAATATATGCTAGTGTTGATTCAAATGAGATCCTGAACTGAATAATATCTTTTAAGAGAGAATAAAGAAACTCTCCAGCAAGCTAAGCTTGTTACGCATGGCTTTCTCCAAATTGCTCTACGTGGTTTTTGTATTGTCTCTTGAAGCGGCGTCTATGATGCAGAAAACAAACTAGCGGGGCAAGGTTTCTACTTTTATTCTTTGTTTAATGCCAAACTACACCGGGGAAAGGAAGGTGGCGTTATTTGACGAGAAAGCAACGGTTGGCTAGAAAGATACCTTTCTAATGTTTTCTATTCTCTTGGGGCAAAAAAAGAAGGAGTAACAGTAACGTTTGGTGGTGTGATCTTTTCCCATTTAGTTTCAAGACAACACCCGTAAATATTTGTGTAAAATATTCTTTGTTTTACGCATCAAATGTATACACCTAAGTAGGATTTTCTTTGGTGAAAGTGGGCATGCATCTATACATGTTTGGAGTTAGAAAGAAATTCCAACATAGGTACCTCTAACCTTTCTGCCATAATACGGCTATTTGTGACTAAGCCATGCTTTGTGTAAATATTTTCGAAGTAGGAGAAGAAGATTTTGTGTTGCATGTGGTGGTAGGATATTGACACGCTTTGAAGTTCGTGGCTTCGTCAGTACGCGTATACGTACGTATGTGCCATGTATGCTTGTAAATCAAATCAGAGTCCATTCATGTTTACTTTGTCATGGAGTACGTGACCAAAAATAGAGTAACACACTGAAAAGAAACGAACAAGATGTGGAGTTATGTGAGAAGGCGAAGATTCACGTAGCCGCAAAATTAAATCATATTTACAACAAGCACAAAGCTGATTTGAAATTGAATTCTACACTAAATTTGCAATCATTTGAGTTTACAAAAAAATCAGTCTTGCGGTGTCGGTGCGGATCGGACTGGGGGCTCATCGATTATTGATTGTCGTAGAACGTATACATTTGTAAACTATTTGTTACTGAGGCGAACTCAGATGGGTGGAAAGAATAAAGTAACAAGAGAGAGAAAAAACGTCTAATTTCCCCGAATATGTGTATCGTAAGAACACACAAACTGCTCTAGACTCGGTCCATATGCGGGTGAGTATAATAACCGGACACAAGTAAACCCAGTGCAACTTACAAGTAAGTAAACATTGACAGGACGTACACATAAGATTAAGTACTCTTTCTTCTTGAATGAACAAGTTGATGTTGAAGGCAATCTTCAGTCGAGTCAACTTCTCGGATATATTTCCTAACAAATTTCTTGTCTTACTTAAGGTCTTTATGGCGTTTTTGTTATAAATATTCTGTTATTTATATAGTGGAAGGTCAATAATATGAAACCTTACAAATTCGCTACCGTTTGTTTTTTCCTGGGATTGGTGAATCGCTGACGTTTTGTCAAACTACCGAACATTCAACAAAATGTACATGGGCAAGAGAGAGACTGTTACAAAATTGTTTTTGAGACTCACATGGGTCACAAATAAATGTTAAGAATTTCAAAGCTATTGGCAAACTCAGTGAGAAGAGAACCCTTGAAGCTCTATAAGTATTTACTTCTTCAACGGATTCTTTGTAAATGATGATATCGTTTGAAAATGTTTGCTTACTTAAAAGAAGAAAAGAAGCAATATTAAGAGAAGGCTACAGTTACAATTTAATTAAGAGAATATAGGGAACGCTTTTACTTGTGCTGTTCTAAAAGGGAAGAATCGACAATAAGTATACGACGACGACTGCTTTCATATGCAAGGCAAGGCTTAAAACAAGCTATGTTTATACTAAACCTTCATTTCGTGAGGTTACCACATCTTTCTCCGTCTACCAAGACAAAACCATTTGTATAAGCCAACGAATCACATAAATTTTGCTCTGACCTGCAAACCGACTTACGTCATTGTTTCAAACCTGGCGTCTCTGACTGCACATTTCTGATAGGAGAGAAGCCTGTCATGAATTTCATATAATAAGTAATATAGTAATTAATTCTGTTATCGGACAATGACTAGCACAATTGTTGAAATTCAAAGTAAAAGTAACTCAAAGTACGTATAGTAAATATGTGGGTACTTTTACGTATATTTTTAACATTAATCATCCCCTAAATCTCTGCACCAAGTTCGTTATCGCGTGGATTATTTATAATAATTAGCATGTGGTACCTAAAACCGATGTAACACAAGAGCTACTGGGAATGGCTCAGCCTAGCATATTTAGGAACTTTCAAAGAGTCAAGATTGATTTCACTTGTGGGGAGAACCAATGATTAAGGAAGACTGAATTGGAAGGGGAAAGTAACGAAGACATGGGACTGATGAAATCAGAAATTGGCTCTGAGTTCCATGTCTTAAATCCGAGAAGAAAGACAGAACGCTATGTGAGATGTTACTGGCTTTGTACATGCTGCTCTGCTCACCACCACTACATATTTCTCCAATGCATATGAAACAACTGCACGAGGAAGAAAGTTAGGCCCCAATGCTGAAGTAATTGCAGATATATGTACATAAGCGTATTACACATATATGATGTTTCGCCGATCTCGCCCGATGAAAAGTACTCGGTCCACAGAATTTCACATGTATTAAGCAGAAAGAAAAACATTATATGAGTTTTTGGAGAAGAGAAAAGTGGTGCGGCATCAGGGCAACTTGGTACACGGGAGAAAGAACCGTAGTTGTTGCAGCGGCAGTAAGCAAGCATCTCAACAATGTAATTCAGCAGCAGTTTATCAAGAGACTTTTTCGGAGTGATAGTTGGTTGAACTGCTCTAATACAGAGGAGTGAGGGTCTGATTGTGCATGTGAGGAGTCCATTCCCACGTCACTCGTTTTGGTTACAAGTTTTACGCGCATTTTCCTTCTCGGACTGTTGGTGTTGGAGTAGCTGTTCTTTGCTATCAACCCGACATTGCTTTTGACTCTGGCCTGCTGCACTTTGGCCATGCTGCTGGCGCTGAGCTACTGGTGTATTCTGAAACTCTGCCCACGAACGTGCATTGTTGTCGAAAACAAGTGTGCAGTTTCGCTCTGGTTGCCGGTCGGGTGATAACACCGACAAATATGCACACACGTAACAAGGGGACAAAAGGTCTCTCTTTGTTGTTGGCATTGTTATTGTTGGAGCATAAGGTCTACCAGCAACCACTACGGTCGTGAAAACAAACTGTGTAAGCATGCTGGACTCTAGTGAATAATATCTGGTCAAGTTTTCAAGTTTTATAAAATGTAGGCCTACATACTTTGTTGTTGGGGACTTCTTAGGAGTCAACTTTCAAGTGAAGATGTTACATGGTTTTTGACCGCTGTTTTACTGTCGCTGGGGGCTTGGGACGAACTCCCGAAATGGGTCAAACTTTAAGATATGTCCGTTTTTGTTGCTACTAGTCCGACAGGCTGTACGACGACGACGTGTAATTTGTAGTGTAATGTTTGTAGTTGTGTCAGTGTGATTGGTATCTCTGAATTCGGTACCGAATTTCAACTCACCAAGTCCCATAACTAGAAATGCCCCCGGTCGAAGATATTTTCACTGGTGGAACGAGTGGAGTTCTTTGTCGTGGTGAATAGTGGTAGAAAGGAAAACATCTAGTTACATTTGGTATACTGCTACTTCTGCAGGCTGTGACCAGCGTTGTTGCATTGAGTGAAAGTAATAGATATAGAAAGTGAAAGGTGCTCTTGTGTTCCCCAGAACCACATCATTTTAAAGTGAAAGTAAAGTTGTTTGAAATGCACTGCAATATAAATCAACTATGTATGTCGTCCACATGAGTGGTAACGCGCTTGCAGTTATGACGGAAATGTTACGAAACTCATTTGTTTATCATTGAGCTTGGTTGCTCCCGAATGACCGTGGAAATGAGTCATTAAAGTTGTCCAAAGTCACAAAAGTACTCGACGAAGTCACAAAAATGATGCCTAAAATAGATGAATTTGCGATGCTGTGGTTTTCTGGTATTTGTAATCCTACTCGTTTATAATAAGTAAAATCTTTTGAGTCGCATAAGTAAAATACGAGGTATGCCAAAGCACATAACGGGCAAAACTACAATAAAATTGGTAAATGCGGTACTTTCACAGAACGAAAAGGGAAACATTAGACTAAAATAATTTGAACTGGTACTGCAGTTGACAAATAAGAGATTTTATAACAAAAAACTATTTGTAGAATACCACAAGATACATAAATGTTGGTGTGCATATGTCAAACCATTTTTTCTTTCAAACGCTAACCTCATTTTATTTCTCGCCATTCATGCTCTGAGAATACTATTTTTTTTAAGATTTCGTAAATTTGGATGATGGATTGAAACAGCAATTTGATGTGTTATTTTGACATTAACGGATCCAGACTAATGCGTACTATTAGCATTAATATACCATTATACTACTTGGATAATAATCATGCATCATTTAATACATTTACATGAAAATCTCAGACTGCCTCTCATGCCGTCAAAACTGCGAAAAAAAGTGTTAGGTGAGTGTTTAACCTTCTTTGAAGCTAAGAGGGCATGAAACAGTCTAGACAGAAAATTCAAAAAAATATGTATACGTGTTTTGTCCGAAGGCAGAGCTAGCATTAGCATTAGCAGATGCATAGTACTTATGCATTGTGTACTCTTTACACCCACTCTTTCAAGGAAAGAATACTTAAAGAGTTGGTTTTATGTGGTGAGTACATGAAGGACTTTTTACTAATGTTTCGTGACACTAAGAGACGCACCGTATAAGGGAAACGTTTTGTAAGGCACTGTTTCATATTTGTGACATATTAAAAATATACAACAATAATAAAGATCATGTTTAGTGTGCAACTGAATCCAATTTCCTATTACTGTCTGTCTGCATGTAAACTCCAAGTTTCTATTATGTTTTGGCTGGATTTGGTTGTAATCTGGTAAAGCCACCCATCTGAAATTGTGTACACGAGAGTAGTCATTTCTCTTGTTACATTACAATTTTACGGAGTGAAATGGACCTGTTTAGGGCTTTTTAAGTTGGTTACTCCATTTCTAAAGTTAGCTCATCAAAGCGTATTACGATGCGGCAGTTTTCATGTAGTATCTTGTAGTTGAAGATACTTATTGTAGCAGGCAATATCGAGAAATGGTAACGTTTAACAGCGTTAGGTACATCCTAGTACCGCACCTCAGGCTTTGGTAGTCTGTAAGAAAAATCCTTCCTGAAAAAAAAAATGTTTTAGTGTGACGATGTCGGAAGCGTTGTAACTGAAGTTTTGTTTTCTACTTTTTTGACCAAAATACAAGCGAATTTTCGTAGAAAGAACACGAAAGAATACTAAAAAAAATGGTGACTTGCGTGCACAACTACCTACACAAGCCTGAAGTGAAGTAAAGAAAAATGGCCATTTGGTTGCGAGTACTGCGTTCTGATTTGGAATTCCGGATACAAACCTCGCAGATAAATGCATATTATGAAAACTTTCCCAGCTGTGGATGATTCCGTCGTGAAACAGTATGTATGTAGTCTTGGCTGGGCAGAATGGCAATTGACAAATCTGCTCAGAAGAGGGTTACTGCAAAATTGGCTACCCGTTTTAAATCGTACAAACCTGCAATTGAAAGCATGAATGCGAAAAGTGAAAGCAGGATAAGGCAGTGTCAAAAATGGTAATATGACCGCAAAAACAGGGAATCGAGCTGATATAGGTAGAAAAGTACAATAGGCTGTTTAAGTAGTGTATTTAGTAAGTTGTCATTGTGTTCGATTTTCATATCCGTAAGAATCTATATAGGAACCGGTGGATAGATTGCGAGACAAACGTATTTACATTAGTGAGTGGGAGATAGTGACAAATTCTACCAGAAAGGAAAGTAAAGTGGACGTATTATTTCGTATCATGTACACGTATGATTTTTAGATAAGTTGCTTATCTCGGATGAAAAGTTGTAGTCGACAGGAGGATGATAATGAAACAACGAAAAGAGCTTATACTAATGTAGCTATATGAATGTCGTGTTATTGTATGTTGGCATCTATGAATTTCGTGTCATTCTCAAAGTTGAAGTAGGTAAGTAGATGGAAGTATTTGTGGTGCTGGTTCTATTCTCCAGCTCGTATCATTATCTACGCAAGCACGGATACACGATGTAACGTTTTTGTTGAGATATTGTAGTAAGCTGTGTGGTTGTTTTGGGATGAACTTCATTTTCCCTACACAAATAAGAAGGATATGTCTGATGAAACCTGAAGAAATTCCTAGGAAGCCAGCCAAATTGCTGACAGCTTCCCATGAATGGGAAATTTCAGGGGAGTACAGTATTATTTTCCTTTCCGCGGTTTTTACTCCTGTGATTATAACTGTTCATAAATGCTTCATAAAGAAGGAGAAAGAAAGACTTGTTATTTGTACTTACGCGTCAGAGAAAATGCGCTTATACCTCTTACATATTCCCCCTTCTCTTCCACCACTTCCATTTTCCACTCATTTCTTTTTCCTCCGTTTTTGTGATGGCAATCCAATGGCTATTTACTAAACATTTACATGTTGGTTGTACTGGGAAATGCAGAGCTTAGAAAGATAATGCTTTCAATGTAATCATAAAACTATATATACATTCTTATTTTTTTCTCCAAAAAGGCGTGAAACGAAAAGAAGGGCATTTCGGTTTGCACTTCAATGTTTTCAGTTTGAATCGAATCGGATCTGGATGCTTTCTAGTTTTTCCGGACAGTACGACAGTTATTTTACCGCGTTAACTTTGCAAATTGTCAATGCAGCTTATTAATAAACAGGTATTATTTATTTATTAGTATGTATATGCTTTTGTAACCTGATACTGTAACAGTATTACACCGTATCTTCTGTAACACTGTGTCGACAACTTTCATTGGAAAAATAATTCTATGTAAACATTCATGTGCTAAGTCAAGCAGAGTTATATCATTTTATGTTGTGTTGTATCGAATAATGTGATCTTACCTGCTCCCGAATTACCTGCTAAGCTATATACCTATCGGCAAGGTACATAAAGGTCGTTCACTCTGAGTTCACATTTTTAATTCTGCTTGAAAAATATTTACCATGTTTCTGATATTGACGTCATTACGAATTAAGTTTCGTTTGTAAAGTGGGAAGTTGTATATTGGAATTTGACACTTTAATTCAATCTCATGTCAGAAGTGTACCGAGAGAGGCAAAAACTAGTAAACACATCTCAGAAAACTCAGAGAGGGATCGTTTTACAAAAGCACATAAATTTCCACTACATATACGAAGTATTCCCTTCAGGTTCTACCTTGTACCAACATCCGATATAGGTAAAGCTTTGACACAATAGAGAAATCATGACGTGCATCGTGCTATTTATTTGTTTTCACCTATCGTCTTAACCTCTGGGTGTAAACACATAATAATATTGCGTGTCTTATAAAGCTCGTCTAATTTAAATCTGTTGTAGGGATGAATGTGGTGGATGAACACAGGCGGATATGTACGTACTTTTATTTCCTGAGTTGACTTCAGGCATAAAATGCAAAGGGGCTCTGCGTACAGAGTGAAAAATGAGCTGTCACAAGTACTATTATTTACCTACTTTGAATGACATGTAAATAAATTCTCAGCTGCAATAAAATTATGTTCTCACCTGCTGGTGTGGTGTTAGTATCTCGGGGAAGTACCTAATACACTATACTTAGGTACTTATCTATGGTGCCTTTCACTTACTACGTGATCATCAAATTGAATATAAAAGCATTTCTTTTTTTTCATACGGTATTTAAATATTTATTGACAAAAGTGACCTCGTTTCAGAGTTTAACTTTTTCTCTTCTTGTTAGAAGCATTGTTTAGTTATTGGACGTTCAAGTTAGTAAAAGCACGCAAAGTATGCACGTAGGCTTTGTTCAGAGAAATGCACTTCATGCATTACATATGCAAATGCGAATTGGGATACTAACTGAATCTAATGCTCTTTCGGCGCCCGCATACATGGCATTTGTATGCCTGTAGGCAAATGTAAAGCATTTTTAGGTGGATGGATTTCAAGAATTTAAGCACGTATTTACCTTGCACTGCTGCTGATTAAACATGTAAAGAATGGTGATGATTAAGGTAGCAAAGTTACAAGACAAGAATCCGCATTTGGTGAAAGTGAGGAATTTTGCAATTTCAGGATGAAGTTTCTTCGGTTGACGGATATAGTGGGAAACAGTATATTTATATGTAGACCTGCAAAAGGAAAATTTACATTTCGCGAAGGGAAGGGAAATCACACCATTTCAGACCGTATGTTTCACATGTGTTTTATGAATCTTAAAAACTAATGCATCACTTCTTTATGGTTTCCCATTTTAGTTTGTACACCTGACTCTACCACAACATAGTAGTTGAAAGAAGTAATACAGTATATCAGTGAAAACGTGAAAAACATGTAGCTAAATCATAAATTTTGATGCTTACGCCACTGGAGAAAGTCAAAAGACTTCCTGCCTCTTTATCACACCTTTTGGTACAAAAAAGACACCTTCTTTCGCCAACCAAAGATATTTTATGGTCTAGACAATGAACACTGAGGGAAAAGTAAGGTTACAAAGCTGCAACATTGCATATTATTATCATCATAGATGTCTGAGCAGAAATCTAAAAGTACACATAAATGGAGACGACGAAAAAAGTGTGTGGCGGTTATAGCCGCGGAAAGAATATGTGGAAGAAATAGAAAAGATTCACCAAAAAGGAAAACAAAACACACTAAAAATTCCCGTTTCTTTACTTTCTTTTACTTTTTTACTTCTAAAATAGTACATAGGAAGAAAGTTTACTTTTTCCTTTAGTTTCGCACTAGTACAGCCGACTTCTGGGTATATTCCTACTTTGGAAAATGCGGTATTGTCTCAACCGTGTATATACATTGTGTGAGGTTTCATTGAATGAAGAGTTAAATGTATATTTCTCTCCCTCACTTTCTCCCTCTTTCGGCATACAATATTATGTAACAAATATGTGCCAACTATATTAGCTCCAACTCACTTTCTGTGGAGGGAATTCTGTTGTAAAATGGAGATGACTACTTTTCTAGTAGAAGAAAGTACGATCTAAAAAGAGGAGCAAGAAAAAAGAAAAGATTCTCATTTTGGTAAGTGCTCCTTCCTCCGTGTGTACAAGTAACTTGGTTCGACTGGAGTAAATTCAGGGTGAAAGGGAGAACAAGGGAGGCGGAGTTTGTTATTGTATAAACGTGTAGCTTCATGAAGAGAAAGTATATAGAAAGAATAGCGAGATCGGGATATGTACATTCAAATGAGATATGATTAGGCCGTGCAGACAGTATTTTTATCCACCTTACAAATACAATAATACTTTAGGATCATTATTACACTATATGTATTTTATATACCGCAAAACGGAACATACTTTTACACAGTTGCAAATCTGGAAGATTCCCTAGCTCATTAATAGTTGAGAAAGGAGAAAGCAATCCTACTTTCTTGTCGAGTTTCCACGTATTAAATTTCAATTTTCTGTTCCATACGACATGGTTCCTTCAATTTATATAGTAAAAGTCCAAGTTTTTTTCCAGGCTCCCACTCAGACGCATCGAGATGAAGAGAGAAAGAATGCATGTGTATGTATTAAGTTTAATAGTACTAACAGGGAAGATGATGTTATTATGGTTAAGGTACTTAGTATGCAATAATGATATTCCTACTGATGTACCACTTTGCCCTGTAGGGTATTTTCACTCGGAATAAGACGTAGGAAAAAAGTCTCTTTGTCTTCTTGTTTTATTCAGCAAGGCCGGACTTTTTGTTGGCACAGTTTTCAGTGGAAAGGAAGAGGAAGTCATTTAGAATCTTATCTAGGAGGCTTTGTCAACATACGCAGAGGCATGTGGGAAAGCGTGTATAAAAGAAAAAGCGACGAAGACGCCCTGCTAGGGAAAAAGCGGAGAGAAAAAGTTAAAACTTTCACTTTTTGTGTTGCAGTTAGTAGCTCGTGTCGCCAACTGTTGTAAATTTTCTTGTTTTTGTTCCCATTGCGTAAACTGGTGTTCTGAGGTTAAGATGGGAAGAAGAAAACTGCAGAATGAGCGAAATGGTTATTAAAAATGATGTAGCCAGAGCTAGCCGGCATAATCTCTCGACTCCAGATGTGTCATAAATATACACTTTGTGATGATGGGCCTGGAGTAAAACTTAATTCCGGTGGTGTTTCCTCCGTGTAGTTTACCGTATTAAAACCATAATTTCGTCGCATTTATTTATTTTTCAGAATTAAAAAGTCTCGTTATACGACAACTTTCCAATGTAAGTAGAATGTAGTGTACGTCCAGCGAATATAAATTCAGAACTTTTAATTGTTACAAATTCCCCAGTTTTTTCTTTTTCTCTTCAAAAAGCAATTTTTTATCATGCGGGGATTTTATCCTCCTTAAAATATGAAATTGATGGGGTTTTGCTGTTTTTGGTCTCATTTCAAAAAATTTTATCTGGGAAGAAACGAATCCGATTTCTTTCATTTTATTACACAATATCCCTTTTTCCGTCCAATACTGCGGGATGCTTGAAATATCGAAGGATCAAGTATGTCTGCATATATGGCTTTGCCACAAGATTGGAAAGGTTCATCGGTGTCACTAAAAGGCAGACCTTTGTAACCAGAGACATTAATCATTCTGACATTTTAAGAATAAAAGTTGGCCAATTGATTAGGTATTCGGGAAATCGATTGCATAAGTAAGCCAGTTGGAGTGTTCGTGCAGATCGCTACGACGAGTGTGATGAAAGCAGCAAGAAAGCGTTCATGGATGGGGAAAAGGGTGAAAAAGCCGTTTAACGAACAGATTGTACACCATTACGGTTAACCAAACTATTTTACCTCTGAGGTGAAAATGGCAGAGATTGGGGCGCCTTTTATCCGCCTGCTCTTAAAAGCAGACCGTGTTATCCACTTAAAACTACTTGAATATTAAAGTATACTTACAGTAAAGAGCGCGGAGCTAGTTGAAGAGGAATATTATCTAAAGTCAGCGGAATTCCTAATTCGTTATTACGACGACGAGGCAACTTTTCTCTCTCGTTTTTTATGAATATGAGCAAAAAATGTTAAGAGGACGGATAGGAGTAATCCTGGTTGCTTCTTATTACGTGTGTCATTTCCGTTCTTATCATTTTAGAACCTTTTCCTGGGATCCTATATCATATCACAGTCATGCATAAAATTAGGCACTGGTCGTCCTCTTGTTGTAGTCATCATATCAGAGCGTGGAAAATGAAAATGGCTTCTCCAGACGCTCCTATTATCTCGACTTTGGCGTGCGTATACATAAGTTAGTATATAAATTTTATGGAGGTGATAGATTACTTCCTTTCCATATTTCGATATGGATCCTTAGCTATGATAGCCATCTTGATGTTTTGAAACACAGACACAATCTTTTTGTGCTTGTGCATCACGTATCATACAAGTACTTCCTCTCACCATTGTAATGGGAACCATTTTAGGGTTGAAGGATGCTAAAATGAGGGGGAGAACGAGATGAGCATGAATGCGGTATACAAAAGAAATCTAGCAGAGTATAAAGGCTTTGGGATTGAACAATAGGCTGGGGAAGAAGACAAGCTAGAAAAGTTGTCATTAAGGGTAAAGGGAAAACAAGAAAGAAAGAGCGAGGAAAACTGCACGGCAGACTTTTTGAAGAGGGAAAGCTAGAGAAAGAAAGCCAACTTGGAGTCTCAACTTATTTTATTCGGTTTTCCATCTTCTTCCAGCTTGATACTACTTATTGATAGTGTTTTATTCTAATTCGTATTAAAAGGATGACGGGAAGTAGATACACACATGGTTGTATGTATGTGGAGAATCGACCTATTGTGGCAGTCTATAACATTGTTCGGTCTCCATTCAGGAGAGTAAGCGATGCATACAAGTCGAAGATATGTAAATATGTACCCTTTACACTCCTTCCTCTTTATATTATCTCGTATTACTCTGGTGGATTCTGATGAAGTAGACAGTAGTGGCTCAGCATTTTATCCTGGTCCTTCAAGTAACGCATTAATTCTAACACGTTTTCTCTTGCCGGATTGCATGGATCTTTTAGGGTACCGCACCGCATCTAGGTACCAGTAATCGCTGGATCTCATTGATGTCGATAAAGATGGAATTTAGGATCACACAAGAAGTGTGTGCGTGTAGAGAAGAAAGGTGCTCCGCTCGTTCCACATGCTCTTTATTTCAAAAGTGATACTTTGAAGTAGAAGACGAAAAAGAATAAGTGGGAGAAGGAGGATATTGGTTTCCCAAAGGCAAACGAAATAATAGTCGAAACTATGAAAAGTCTTTTTTGTTAGAAATATAAAAGTGAGAAAAGGGGTTGCTCCCAAACAGACAGTGTGAATATGCCTGTGTTGTAGGGACAGAGGTTTCTTCGGGAATCCTTTTTTGTACACAGTTTCCACTAACAGCTTCACTTCACGTACATATTATTTAGTTTTTTCTTCTTCGTAGAAAACCTTGTCTCTTCATCGTTTGTTCGTTCGTATTCCCTTGTGTTGTTTTGCTACTACGACGAAATAATAGAATACAGTTAAAAGACGAACAAGATCACACCAGTGTTGTGCAGCACTTATTTCTATCATCGAATTCTTTTCATCGTTGACCCGAGAATGAAAAAGGGTAATTGAAAATGCTAGCGTCATCTCATGGATTAGTTTTATTCATTGTATATTTTTTGTAAGAAGAAAGGTCCCTTTTCTTGCCTTTCTATAGCTAATATCTACAACCAACTTGTTTCCTTGTGTTCTCTTTTACTTCTTTCTCTGTCTTCCTTCAATACTATCCTTGTAGCCATCTCAAAGTAGCAGCTTATGCGGCACGACCTAACCTATATAATCCAACGTGTGGAACATCGTTAGCATTACCATGAATTATTCTAAAGAGACTTGGTCACACAATGAAAAGTGAATTACCTACGTGGATACTGGGTGTCATTTATGTAACACTCTTTGTACTTTCACCGTTACCAAGACCTTCATTCATTAGCCTTTGTAATTGCTGCTAGTGAGCTACTGTGGCACTTGCTACGTGTATGAAGTTTTTTCCTCTTTTGACAGCAGCATGACAAAAAAGTTTCGCTAGTCTTCACAGAAATAAATTTTGCACCATCTTATGTCATTGTGAACTCATTTTGCCAAGCAGAGAGAACTATCTTTCCCAGAAATATTAATGGTGAAAATAAAGCTGTGTCAGCTGTATGACTTTACGAAAAAAAAGTATTTGTACACGACGCAATGTAATGCGAATACCTATAGCACCGACGATATTGTGTCTTTTACACAGCATCAATGACACCTACATATCCTTTCCCCTATATATTTGTAATTTGTGTACTAGGGCGATATGGGCGATGCCTGGTAGTACTCACTATATGTTGCTATCATTATTGGTGCTTTCAAAGGATATATAACGTCTCCCGGAAGACTACCGCGGAGACTAAAGAATGTCGGATGGTGAAGGACGACGGCTTTATACAATTAATTTTCAGGGCAATTTTTCAATTGAAATATGCGAATGGGTTTGCTATATTATCCGCCATAAAACTTTGCTGGAGGAACTCCCGGAAAAATTATGGTATCTACCATGAGACGAGAACAGCAAGCCTTTTTCGTACTACATGATTGTGTGTCCTTATATATGTAAAATGTTCATTGAGCTGGGGCTGCTGCTTTTTAATAAACCAGCTTGTTGGTCGGTTTTATTGCTCAGCCAGAATAAGCCATGATGAAAAGATGGTCTCATACCAATCTACTTTTCTTCTTGTGGATAGCCAAAGGAACGGTAATAATACTTCTAGCACGTCTAGGTATTTCGAGGGGTTTATACACTCCACACATTTACTGGCTGTGTATATACATTTTATATAATCTCCTTAAGGGAAAGTTCTATTCGACTACCATTGAAGTTCTTTCTCCTAAGCCGTTTGGCCATCTAGCTATAGGCATCAGCTGGAGATTGGCAATGCATCAAATCATTTGACTCAGATTGATCTTTTTTGTATCGTTTTGTATCTATTCACGGAGTAGGGAGCTACAACAGATTGGAGTATTTTGTGCATGTTTATATATAGGTGGTATGTATCGACCTCGGCGATGGCATGGCAGTTCACCCGATTGAGTTTCCTTTTGCAGTGTTCTTCTTGTTCTTTTTTACTCTCTGTTGAATTGTAAAAATCACTAAAGCAATAGCATTTTTCCTTGTTGCATGCTTTGAATTGCAGGGGAAAAGGAAAGATTTTTCCTTGTGAAATACGACTGCATATAGATAGACGGAGAAAGTAGTTGTATACTAAACAGCACACGACGAGGTTAATGGATGTACGCATATCTGTGTGGCAGAGTAAAGCTAGCTTTCGGAAGAGATTTATTTCTATTTGCTGCGGTTATTGCAAATACAATTGTAGGTACTACCAGCATTCAAAAGGAAATTCGGGCCGTCCGTTTCATTCCATTTATTTGTTTTATGTGTGTAGTTGTGGGCAAAAATGAATCCACTTCTGTGAGAGAGCAGGAGAAAAAAGAGGCGGAAGCTGGAAAAAGCCAGTTAAAGTAAGCATACGTGCGAGACAGTTAAAGCTCAAAATGTAAGGCGTCGATTTGCGTCTGGTGGTGGTAGAACTGCTACTACTTGCTGGTTTTCCTCAAAGTGTGTTCACGTATACATCTGTCGTCAATGCATTACATTTTTAGAATGAATACGACTGGGTGGAAACTGGAAAGTTCATGATTCCATAAAGCTGAGTGGTTTGATGCGTGCACCGATGTGTTCATGGTAGAAGAAATAATAGAAAAAGCAAAAATGAATTCAAGTGAGTTTGTAATTGCCGTGATGTTACCGTATATTTATCAAGTAATCGAGAATTGTCTTATCGATAATGGGATTTCAGTTTTACAGTTGGAATATGTCACGACTACGTGACTCAAGGCAGAAAACGACGACACCAATACACGCATTATTAGCTTTTTCGGGGGCGTTTTACGAGAAATTGCTTCCCCTTAAAATAGAAAAACAGCACAAACCTTAAATTAAGTGGAAATCTACGTTTCAGTCATTACGAAAAATGGAACAGTTTTTCTCTTTCATTGGATTTTTAACACAGAAAACGACTACACGTGACGTCTGCGGGCATCACCTCCAGTCGCTTTTATTCGGTGCAGACAAAACCACTTTATTACCTTTCCCCAGAAAAGCTTTTACTCTCTTCGATACAACGGACAATTTCTCATAAATTTAAAAAAAATTAGGGAGCATGTTCCATGCGAGAGCATAAAACCTGTAGTTTTCCTTTGAGAAAAATGGGACGCATTTTGAAATTATCAGCAATTTTCTGACCTCGCTGAAAATAGCCAAGTAGGTATACAAAGTAAGGTGCTTTTCTATTTTTGGCACATTCCTCCTGGGTATAATCACTGAAATAATTATGTTAATTGGAATGGAGCACTAAATGTAGAAATAACAAGTGATTGTATTTTAGTGTAGTATGCACAAACTTTGTTTTAATGGCTTCTATTGCTTTAACTGATATAATTAGAGACCGCCAAATTAGAAGATGGCAAAGTAGCAAAAAGGTATATGCTTTACAAAGTAATCTTTTTGAAAGGAATCGCGTGGCTATTTACGGGCATGCTGTTTTCTCTCGTGCATTTTTTTCATCGCATGAACCATATTGACATCATGTACCATTGACTGTTCTAACTTTGCCCATATATCCTCATTCGATGCAAAGTTTGCAGAAACTAGCAACCGTTTTAATTAAGACCTTCTACGTATGTCATCATGAAATGCTTATTATTTTGATTCAAAGGACGAGATTGTAACTTTCGATAAGGGCATGTGTGCTAGGTGGAAAATCAGATACATATTATATATACACTCAAGAAAGATGGAAAAGTACATGTAGTATGTAGGTAATTTTTCTGACGATGAATAGGAAACTTTTTTATCTGGAAACCCTCGATGACAGAAAGAAGCGAAAGTGATTTGTGGGTAGTACTTAGCCACTGCTCACGTTTACTACTCGCAAACATTCCCTACGAAAAAAAAACTTTGTGGGGTGCGGTGCGATGAAATGCTAAACAAGCGTGGAAAGTAAAGATTCTTTCATCTTCTGCGGCTAAAATTTTCTGATTTACTTACGGCAAACAAAATATTTATACATGATTCGTGCGTGTACCTACAGATACACGCTACACTCACACACATTGTTACGTGATAGTTCATTCATCTCGGAAAACTCGGTTAAAATGGAAAAGGCATATAGGGGTGTTTTGTTCGCATCTTCAAAAAACTGTCAGAGTTTCTTTTTTCCCTAAGAGTGGATTTATAGTGAAGGTTTGTCTGTCTTCATGCGTTCTCGCCTTTTAGTAATATTGCTCCTTTATCGGGGTGTGTGTTACGTAAGTTTTCACAAGTTATATTGTGTACAGCACTATAACAGCTTTCTGTTGTCTGCTTTCTTCGAGGAAACTGTAAGGAAGTAATAGACTTTGATGAAACAAAATGAGAATCCCAGTTCCGCTGAACTGCAGCCAGAAGAAGAAGTAATAAGTTTCTCTCTGAACGCCAGCACTTGTTTTTTTCTGTTATGGTCTTGATGTTAGGAATCAGGATAGGAGGAGGGGGCTCAACTATCCAAGTCTGACTTTTGGTGATGGGTATGGTATGCCGTGTGCGTGTATAACGGATGAGGGTGTCGAAATTAGAATGGGACATAGTGAAGAGTTTGTTATTCCGGACTCCACTCACACAAATACACAAAACTTGTGAAACCTATACCGAGTTGTCGTGATGGCTTTCGGGCAAGCCAAAATGTAAATTATGAGCAACGATAGTAGATTTGCTTATTTTTCTGAGCAGGAAATGCTTGGCATGTAAATGGAGAATGAAACTTCAATAGCACAGGAATTTGAGACATTCATTGCATCCTCAATCCTCACTCACTCAAGTTCATTGGAATAAATAGATTCTAATAGGGTTTCAAAATACACAAGTCTGTTTTGTATGTATGATGGGACTAGCATGTTTTTTAGGTTGTAGGTGAGGGGTAGATGTACGCGAGACAGCTAGACATTTTGATGTAGTGTAGAACTAGGCCAAAACGGGTAAATCTTCGTGGCAGCATAGGATTTATTCCAGTTTTTCTGTACAAAGCAGCACAGATTCAAACGGTTGGACTCCTGTAAATCCATGCCATGGAGTTTTTCCTTTCTATTTTTATTTATTTATTAATGTATTCAAAATATCAGGCCATGTTTGTCTTGTCTGCTTCCTACTTCTGTTGGTATGAAAGTACAAAAGTACTCGGTATTCACTAGACACTTGGAATTATTTTTTTGTCGTTTAAATCTTTACTGTTCAGTCGCTACGAAGTGAAGAGTATATAGTTTGGGGGCATTGTGGCCGCATTTACAAGGACATTTGCACGGTTGATAGGGTACGCAGCTAGGTTTAGGAATGTTTCAAAGTAGCAGTGTAACATACATTTTTTTGTATTTGCTTTGTTTTTTGCGTATTTTCCTACACAATGTAGATGAAATGTTGAAAACTACACGTACTCCACAAAATTTCAAATAGAAACCCAGGTTGCAATGTTTCTGTAGTTCCTCAGATTATTGAGGCAAGTATGGTCGAAAAATCGTATGAGGAAAGTGATTCCGAAGGATTTCATTCATAATCAGACTAAGATTGCAAATGCAGAAACAAAAAATTGTGCAGGAGGGGTGAAGAAGTAATAATAGCTTGACTTTTCATTCTCAGTGTATTTGTCATAAATGACTTCTTACGGTTCGTCTACTATTATAGTTTTTACGTTAACAAGTAATGGGAGAGAATCCAAAGCTAGGAGAAAACGGAGGAACCCAAATTACTTTATTTTTAACAATAAGAAACGACGAAATTACCTAGCACAAAGGCAAGGAGGAAAGTAAGGCTATTGTTTCAGTTTTCTTTTCTGTGTATAAAATTGTGGTACAGAAAAAAGTTACAAAGATATGCACTCTCACACACAGACACATGGTAAATGCACGGCCAGACGCAAACGTGAATTGTTCCTTTCTATAAACTCGTACGTAATATTATATACATTATATGGTATGACTGTCTTGGTTATCTGCGTAATATACATGGTATATCACCATTATTTGCAAAACAATACCACCAAACTAGCAAGCGATAAATAAAAACCACGTATGTTTTAGACATGAGTTGAGTGTTTGAAGAAACTGCTAATTATTAACAAATTACTTATTGTCTCGGATGTGTGATTATGCAGACAGAGCCTTCGCTCCAATTCAATCAGGCGTTCGTGCAGTACGACAGCTACATCGCCAGTTTAATCTAAAATATGGGTTCTCTCTCACAGCATGTTATCTTAACATATGCTAATAGATTATAGGTACATACACCTTATTGGAATTGCATACCTAGATTGACTGTCAGGCGACACATGGTTGTTTTCTTAAAAAATGTGTAAACCTATCATTTAAAAACAAGAAAGGAAAAAAAGTTACCTCTTGTATACATACAGTTTTGTATATAAGGATGGCAAACGGGAGAACTATAACTCAACTTTCTTTCTATTTAAAAAAAAGTTGAGCAAGTTGGTTAAAAGTATGCAGAACTCATCATGCTTCAACCAGCGTGACTTTAGCTTTCTCTGTTTTCGTTTTCTTGTTTTTTGACGATGATATTGTTACTTCTCCGTTTAAAAGCACTGCTTTGGTTGATAGAAATCCTTTTTCTCAACTACTTTCGCTTTTTGTTCTCTTGCTTTTGGTTGTGTCCCTGACTGAGTTGGGTCTGTGAGTGTGTGTATACGTGACAGACAAAACCATCAAGTCTCAAGGAAAAAAGATTGTTTCTTTCCATGTTCTTTTTTTGTAGAATCGGTACACCAGAGAGAAAGGGGGCTTGTCCTTCTCCCAAAATGTATTATGTACTTTCTTCTTTCTGATACTCACAGTGCTTTCCTTAATAACGGTTCTCATTAAGTCTCCATTCCGTTCTTACACTTTCCCTTGATTTGACAATACCATTTCTATATTGAATTCGATCCCACGTGCCAGCCTCTAGGTTTTCTATACGGTCTATTAAAGTGTACATATGGGTTCATATCTTACAATCATTTCGCAACCAAATACATTTCGGTACCGTACATCGGGAAGTCGTAGACATGTACACGGTACAATCATGACTGAAGCACATGCTATTTATCTACTTTTCTTTTTTGACTTCGGGTTACTCTGTGGAACATAAAGGGAGAGAGAGAGAGAAAGAGAGGAAGGGACTGTTTCTCTTTTTCCTTTCAAAGGAGCTGGAGTATATCGGTGAATTCCAAAATGTTCTCAATGAGCGAAGTTCGTGCTTGTCGTTACATTAGTTGAATTTGGTTGGTGTATGTTCCCAGAACTTCTAAACTACACACATTACATTGAGTTTATGCACATGTGGAATGTTCCCCCATGGTCTGTGTTTCCTTTTATTTAGAAAACAATAAAGAATACGGTTGCAATGGGGGTTGAACAGCTCCATATAGAGTGGAAAGGCAACGGAAGAGAGCGACGAGTTTAAAACAAGCAAGTTGTTTTATTCCTGGTCTGGTCGGAGGTAACAGTTCGCTGTTGGTGCTAATTGAATGTGGATAACGTCAAAAGCGCCTGGTATCAAACAACACAAAACACAAAGACTTCCGCCACGACTCCCTTGCCTTGATGACTGTCTTTATTCTTTTTTCCGCTCCTGTGTGCTCGTGCACTCCTCTCTATAAAGCAAAATACTGATGTGATGACACGCGTTTCAAATGCGAGCAAAGTAATGCGGGGACGGCGCCGTGTATGAAAGTTTAGTGTCACCTCTTTACAAATTAATTATTCCTCCAGAAAGGGAAAAAGGGCAAGAAAATTACTGATTAAAGAGAACGACACGCTTTCTTAGCCGAGCCTTGAAATATATTCCGCAAGTTTTCGTATCCCTCTTGGAAATTTATTGCGTTGATACAATAATAATAGATGTGACTATGTGACACACGAACGAGAGGCGGAGAAGACCAAGTGCAGTAGTTATTAAACCGACGTTGTCGTGTCTCTTCTCGTTCAGGTTACGACGTCAGACAAGAAAATTTTCGTTTCAGTTCCAACAGCAGCCGTGTGTAGTAGATATTCGTCGTGTGGCGGATAGGTAGGTACACATGTGTGCATGAACCGCATCAAGTTCTATAATAAAACAGCTTGCTACACTGCTGGTTGTATACTTTAGGAAAGTTGCCTTTTTAAAGTCGAAACGACGATCTGACGACCATCTTTTCTCACTTTCATTCATATCCAGGGGTAATATTACGGGGTACAATGCACTTTATTTCTTGCGACTACAATGGCTAAGTACATACATGACTTTTAACAATGGACTGGCGGTAGCGACAGGAATTCGTGAAAATGCAGTGGATTTTGTACTGTGACACGGTGAGAGAAAAAATAAGTGAGCCGGCAAAAGTTTGGTGATTAGGTAACTACTACGATGAAATAATGTCTTTCGGGCATTTCCTTCCATTTATTATGCTCCTGATGGTGTGTGTGTATGTGTGTGTGTGTGCCGTGTGCCCAGTTTGCTCCAACTTTTTTTTTCTTTCAACAAAAAACGTGAAGTATATGTATAGCATAAATACACAGAGTGAAAACCTTTTTAGGTAGCGCTGTAGATCTTTTGGTGGCAGAGTTGTATTTGCTCATGTTATAGAGCTTCCATCATTACCACCCATTTTCCGTCTAATTTACTATAATGTATATAAAAATTTCATCGTGTGTATATCAGTAGACAAACACATATTTACCGAGTCAATATAAACATCATGACGTATGCTGCACGTTCTCTTCTCTACATCACAACAGTTCAAGTTGTGTTGTACCGAAACACTCTTACGTACTTTCAAGAAGACATTTTACTTTTGTAAATGTAAAAATATACGGGGTATTAATGCGTGTCTACCCCGGTTACATAGGTACGTACTTGAGTTGCAGATAACAGAAAACATGTTCAAAGGGTATTTGTACAGTGCCTCGCAAGTTGGATGCGCAAGAACATGGAATATTTAACTCTGCTAACTTTATTTTGTTGATTTTGAACTTTTTTTTCCTCCTTTCTTGCTTTTTTCTGGCTTCTTTCGGCTTTTTCTCTCCCGTACTATATGCTCCTAAGTCGAAACCAGCAGTTCTTTTTAAGTAGAAAATTGATACATACTAATATGGTTTCTCTATAAAAAATACGTATACCCGGCAGGAACATATGTAGATAGAGACAGTAAGAGAAAGCGCCGCCATCCATATAATGGTGGAGGGAGGAGAACGGTGCGCTGATTCCTGGTTTAAGTATTCGGTACGGTTGGAGTTATTATGGAATGTGCGTTCTTTTCATTCAACCATTTTCATTTGTAGACACATGGTCATACTTATTTGTGTGCGTGTGTATGTGTCGACAAAAGAATTTATTCTCCTTGTTAGCTTTTTAATGTTAACGTGAACATATCTGTCTCTTCACACTTTCACTCGCCGTGTGTGTTGGAGTACACCCGGTGGCCATACCATATTTCTTGTCTGTCCTTCTCGCTAAGTACGGCACGTAAAAGAAAAGTAATTTACGGAAGCCTCACACTGTTTAAAAACAGCAAGCGAATGAGAAAAGAAAGATGGACACTTTGCCCACATAGATATATGTATGGGCCCAGAGTCAGTGCTGTATTCATACGGAAAGTAAACGGAAATAGCTCTTTTGGTTGTGGGGTCTGTTACCCTGCTGCTCCTAGCGCCATACGACATGAAGAATAGCTCACGCGGTGATGGTAAATCAGGAGAAGAAAAAGTAATGGTCAAAACTTGCTGTATTTCTCGTGACGTTGCATAAACGAAGAAACATGTTATATGGAACCTGAATCTCGTTTGGTTACATAATTTTTAAATAAGCTAGTGTGCTTTCTACCGTAAAATCGTGTTGTGAAAGAAATAAACCATTTTTGTTTAGAAAGGAGAGAGTAGTGTGGTTTAACTCGTAATAATCTGGGAGCGTATAAATATTTTACGTATTACGTTGTTTCACACATTCTTGTTGAGATTTATATTTTCTTTGGCGAAATTCAAATTCATCCACACATACACACAGCTCGAAAATGGAAAGTGTGACAGGTATGTATGTACATTTTCACTTATAATGTGTAGTAGGGTAAATTTTGTGAGGATTTAGAAGTTTCATTTTAAATCAAGGAAATTGTGTGAAATGTCGGTGTAGGTAGCTGTTGAAACCGGTTTGGCGTATGGTAAAATCCTGCGTTATCAGTCACTGTCTATTTTAGGCTTGGGTGGATATGATGAAAGTGGAAAGTAGAAAGCGAAATGAAATTAGTTGACTGGATACACATTTTCACCGGTGACTGGTATATAATGTTGGTGGTATATATGCTTTAATTCACCTTTCCTCTTTTGGCATGCTGTTTCATAAACCGTTACAACCAAAGCTTTATGGTTATTGGAAGGAATAACATTTTACATCAACAACAACTACATATGTTTGTCTGTCCGTCTATCTGCCGGTTTGCCATTTCCCTATCTCTAATATGGAAATTGAAGAACTGTTTTGTTCTGCAAAGTGTTTTTTGCACGTATATCGGTATATCTCATGAAATAATGAAGCTAGTGATATTTCACGGTATATTTAGTACTTGTTATTTATCTTAAAATCTTCTACAATGCAAAAGAAACATAACTTTGCATGAAGTTTATAAAGTTTGAAGTTTAGAAATACGGAACAATCGACTTTAGTGTACAAACTATATTTGCCCTCTCAATGAGGTTATGAGGTTTTGGTGCATTCTATATATTTGTCTTGCGATTTACCTGCGTCAAATAAACATATAAATTGAAATTTTAACTTTCTTAGTTGAGTCGTACGGTGGATGTGTTGTACTAAATTTCAAAGTTTAACAAAAGTCTTATGACCACTAAGGTTGTATTTTTTGTAAACACGGCAGCATTTTGATTTTTTTTCATAAAATAATATTTTACTTTCCTTCTATTTAGATTACTTCCGGTTATTAACTTAGGAAAATTCCAGGCGTTCGTTATTTGCTCTAATGTCAATTGTTTATGCTAGTCGTTGAAATAATTTCGCTTCAAGAATTCGCGCAAACTTTGGTAACTTCTTTTTTGTCTTTAGTGATCCATTCTGCTGTGGCACTTCAAAACTCTTTCACACATCCCGCCAAATTGGATATCTTTAATCTTCAACATAAAGTAATAGTAGGTATAATAGTTCACCATGGAGGATGCTACCAGCACACACACACCAAATAAGTACCACTCTTTAGCAGGGTTGTTGTTAACAGTGTACTTTCTGCTATTTTAGCACGTGGAACGTTACCGTTATCTATCACAACATCACGCATTTCATTCCAATGAGTATAATCTTAGCTTGATGGTTAAGTTGTTTGGTCTGCGCAGTGTCTTCTTGAAATCCTTTATGATGTTTATCGTTTACTTGAGTGAAATTGCTTGTTTCCTGTTGAGATAGCATTTCAACAGATACTATTATACTCTATTACTCCATCCCTACCACACAGTCACTACTAGTTGAATGCCGCAACGAGTTTACAAAAAACAGACTCCTTTCATTACACAACAAACCAAATACTGTTCTTTGGCTTGTTTTGGAAGGCACGTGTACGTTAAATATACTTAGGGTTTTGAAACAAAACATTTGGGGGAGGCATACCAATGTCATTTATGTTCATGCTTTAAATGCATACGTACATATGTAGTAGCTCTACGTTATATAAGAATATAAGAACTTGTCAACCAAAAGAGAAGGGAAACACGCCACACCACACATGTAACTACAGTATAGACCTTAGGCGTTTTATAAAGAGGCATCATGCAAAGCTTTTCCAGGAACGGTCGTACGACATGTCGTAGGGAAACAGATAAGGTGAAATGTAAATTGTGGTGTGAGAGGAGCCGCATGCGAAAACGCAATAAGTTTGTAGTAGCAGACGTTCCAATCTCATTGCTCCCCTATAGATAGGTATAGATTGTGGTTGTATGCGTTATGCATATGGTGAAAGCACAGCGTGTGGGTACATAAAATGTATGTATATTGGAAAGGAAAGGTACTAAGCCGTAGCATCATCTCAAATTTAACGGCGGAAGAAAACGCTGTCTGGGGAATGGTGTGGTGAAGTAAAGAGCTCTTCTGTTTTTCGCTCCATAAGGCACAAGTCAATTTCGATCATATCTTTATTCGCTCTTCCTCTTCAATTTCACACCCCAGTATTCATTTAATTGGTAATGGAATATTAAATGAGTTCTGCGAAACTTAAATAAATAGATTTTAACTTTTTTCGTAGGGAGAGGAGTCTGCCTAGCTCCAGCCGACACATTTGACAAGGAAAAGCGCTCTGGGGCGTTGTTTGAACTGACCATGTGTAAACGTTAAAATACATTAGGTATTTTGTAACAAAGTTTTTGTGGTGTGGTGGTCTTGTCCTATACCTTTTCATCGTCTATTTTGTTTTTGGAGCACTAGGGAAAACATTCTCTTGCAGAGAATAAATGTTCAAATAATGTGCGTTGTACACACACAGTCGCTTTCATTTAAAGACCAAAGCTTTAAAATTCATTAAAAGGAAGAAGTCTTTGGAGCAGTTTTAATTTGTTAGAGACAAGTTTTGGTTCAATCTCGCTGAATATTTTGAGGGTAGTCGGTGACTTATTTACGTTGACTCAAGTCGTTTGTTCCATTCACATTTGTTCTCATTTTAGTTTTCTCCAGAAAAACTTAATGCTTCTCCAAGTTTGAAAATGAAGACAGTCTCTTTCTGACTGGCTTTATTTTCAAATTCTGGTAAATTGCAGTCCTATTACACAAAGTGAGAGTGATGCTGCGGAGACACAGTCGCGAAAAGAAAAGTATACACAAGTTAACGCTTACTTTATAAAAGAAGGAACTACTTTTCAATGGAATCTTCTCTTTTTATAGATAATTTAGGATAATTCATTTGAAAAGTTTGCGGAGACTTGCTGACAGACAATAATGTAGTAAAATGAGTTTAACTTGTAGATAAGTGTACTTTCACTCATGGACGAACAGAAATTTAACGGACTTTCACTGCACAGCTCTTATATAAATGTCATCGCTGTAATGTCACCGGAAAGGTTCATAAAGTGTGTTATTACATGCTCAAAAGTGTGGGCATAAAAGCGACGATAATCCCATTAAATTAACTATTCAATTAATAGCTCATTAATGATAAACGAATTCAAAATTAAAATAACTTATTTTACTTCGGTAGAGGCGTCATTTAGAGTCTGCTAACATTTAGCACAAGCTGTTATAAAAATATTGTTTAACTTATCTTACCGTCTGTTCTAATTTTCTAAACATGATTACCACATTACTAACCCAACCTGTGTCGAAAACGTGACCGTACCGACGGCCGTATGGGTGATATAACAGACTTGCTAAAGTTGGCAAGTTTGGACGTTGAGAATATCGCAAAGTTGACATGAACCTTGAAGAAAGTTACTTTAAATTGAACGTCAACCGACATTTCAGTCATGAAATGTGGAAAGCAGAAAACCCGTCGTAAGCGACTACTACTATATCAAATTGGACATGCAATAGTAATTAACGTCGTCGTCGAATATTTTAAAAGCATATTTTGAAATGAGTTTTCGTATCCGGTAGAAAGTGAAGAATTACTTTAGATAGTAAACTTTCCCGGAATATACGGAATTTAATTTACTAGCAGATGATGTTTACCCTGACAAGTTGTGATGGTAGTAGTCCTGTGTTATATGTACACTAAATTACACGCCATAGGTTACAAAAAGGAGTAAAACGAATTTCTCCTGTTATCTCTCTCCCGTTTCACCCGCGTGCATTCGACAGGGTTTGGTTCCCTGTTAAATGGCGAATTGGCTGCTTTCATCTCTGTCTTGCTTCCCGTAACTTCCACGTCCTATTCTTATATGACGCAGAAATAATGAGCCGAACATCCGGTTGTCGCGCGTCCTTGTCATTCGTTGGTGTAAAACTGTTAAAGGACGGCCATTCAATTCAATCTGCTTAATCAGCAATAAAAATTCAGTTCGTATACCATAAAACTCTCCGCCTGAGAAAAATGTTCGCTTTTTCATACAACGTACACGCACACATACATACAATGTTGGCGGGTCTCATCTTGTCGATTCCACTTCTAAACATGTATACAAGTACATAGTGACAAAGAGAGAAGGAACTTATTATATATATTTACGGAAAGTGAAAGGCATGATCATTAGCGTGACACATGGTGTGCTTTTCTTCTTCCTGTGACAGTAAAAGCATTTATAAATTTTCTCTTCTCTTTACGAAAGATTAGATAAGGTAGTATATTTGTCGCCTGCAGTACTAACATCTTTTTGTAAATCCGTTGTTTGCTGCCTTTCCCCTTACCGCCAACAATACCTCTAACAAGCACATTTTGCCACACACTATCCAAAAGTGCAAAGAAAAATAGTGCAGGAACAGTAAAGGGTTGCCATTTGCTTTTATAATACAAACACAAAAGTAATAAGTGTGTTTACACACACACCAGAACGATTTAGTTGTACGGTGTGTGATGAGCCATAAACCACGTTATGCATCTGTTAGTGAACTGAATAATGAGTATTCTTTGTGGGAAGATGGATAATATTTCCGGTCCAGATTGGCGGTAACAGTGAAAAAGGAGTGTATGTTATATAAACACATAAAACGTGTCTCCTTATAACTAACATGTGCCAAATTGTATTTTTGCTCATTTTTTTGCCTTTCTGATAAATCACACAGATTTCTCTGACAAGATGTATTGGATTTGAAATGTGATATATGGTAGTGCATGTTTCTTATAGACATCTGTCTATACGTCACTGGTTTATTGAACGGCTACTGCTGGTCCACATGTAATAGATTGGATTCTGTGTGTCTGACCATATTGTTCCGCTTCTGCATGCATCATAACAGCTGCAGTAACGGTGGTGCTAGTGGCAGCAACGCGCATTGCTAGAGGAAATGAGAAAGGTCGGTTGGCCCGAAAGAGAGCTTAATCAGCAGAATAATACCGCTTTATTATCTGTTTTGATTCCTTATATTTTCTTTCCCTGTTCGACTAATGTGCTTGCATGCATGGTGGTGGTGCAGTGATACGCTTTTGGCTGTTCTCCATTGTAATTGCCTTCTTTTCTGGCGAAAAGGAAGAAAGACATCTTTACACACAGCAGCGTTCATGTAGTTTACCACTGCTCTGCTTGTATCTCTCTCTCTCTCTCATTCTCTCACTCGTCACAATATTACATTGTTATTTTTTGTTATTAGAACGTAACATGTAGCGTTCGTTTGTTCAGAAGCTTATACTACGTGTGGTCGCAAGCAATAAGACGGGTCTACGAAGTTGTGAAAATACTGTGGTATTTACTCCGCGTTATTTTCTCCTTTTGATGAGGCTCATTTTCCATTCTGAGAAAAGGCGTATATCTTTGGTTTGGTGGTGGTGGTACACAATGAACAAGAATGAATCGAAATCATTAATAACATCTCTCAGCCTCAAGCCTCGGTATCTCCCCTCACAGCCAGATTATGGAATTATCTCTTTTCATAGTTTCGTCATCTGCCTCGCTGTACTTTTCTTTCTGAGCAGTCCTCTTTGTTCCCATTTCATATCAGATCAACCAGACAGTGTATGAATACTGATGACGATGATGGGCCTGCTGTGCAAGTACTGTACCCTGAAAAAAGAAAATTTAGAGCACTCGTAACTCGTTTTGATGTAAGTACATCAGATAGTTTTCCCCCTTTGTATGTTGCTGTATCTGTCATCGCCGTCATTCAATTTTCTGGAGTACATTGATCACTCCATTTTTGTATGGTGGCGCGTAGAACAAGTTTCGAAATGCAATCCAATCCAACCCAGACGTGGATACTGGATACGTTCCTGAAACTACCTAAAAATAGCATATAAAAGGGGTTATGTGCATTTGTGATGCCTTTACGATTTGCAGTCGTACGCTTTGTACACATTGTTTGTTGGAAGGAATATTGATTTCGATATTGTACCTGGAGTATCCCTTTCTACTACTTTATTGTATCTTATTGTTTTCTTGTAGTATTGTTTTTCATCGGTCTATCTTCATCTTAATAAATTCAATGTCGTTACTCCTTTTCCTGAAGTTAAACTCAAATTAGCAATCAAATTTTTCGTCTATCCATGTACTCACTTAGTCTCTGGTATTGGAGGACGTTCGGAAAAGGTTGTTTACCTCGATACCGCAAACGAGGTTGCATGCAAGATGAATGCACAAGGAGATTGTGGTTCTCTCCAAAAGCTACACTACCAGTCATGAATTTTCCTGTTGTACTCCACACCCACACAGACACAGCTAACGAATTCACAGGCTTTGTTCAACATGTATAGCATGCACTATTGTATGTACATAAAACTACTCGAAAACACTGTCTAAACTCTATTCAACTTTAAATATACAACGAGACACCACTAAATGATCAAAGCGAAAGAGGATGAGTGACGGATATACGGGAAGAGCCCTTCATTCAAGTTGATGAGCTTATAACGAAAAAAAAAATTAATTATACAACCCATGCTTAATCTCGGTGGAACAGGATCAAAGTGATTTTAAGAAGAAAAAAAAACTGGCGCCAACACTTTACATGGTTGCAATTTTATTTATTGGTTAACTAGTTAACTGAAAGTGGTTAATTAGTCCAACTGCATATTCATGAAACGGGAGTTACATATTTTGCACAAATTAGGAAGTCTAGTGTGGTGGCGAGAAAACAATTCGCAAGGATCATTATAAAATAAGTAAGGCATTTTTATGGATGATCATGTCGAGCGAAAATTCTCTTCCTGCTCAGTGGTATTATAATTAAAGAGTCATAAAATCGTCAGTTTGATATATGTACACCAATATTTATGTATATTCTTCTTTCACTTCAATAAATTACAATTTGAAAGATATTGAACTCCAATGTTTGTCCTAATCCGGCTACCGCAAAATTAACCATTGTCATCCAACAAATAATTTCTTCCAATAGTCGTGCTATTTTTTATTAATTTTTTTGTGAACTCATAAATTCTGAATGATGACAGAATAACTAAATTGAATGATGCATTTTTGTGAAAATACGAAAATGCTTATATTCATGTGTTGTTAGAAATCATCACATAAAGTGTAGTTATGCCAGAACTACGACTACATCATTGCCTATTCATGTAATGTCGAATGTAACGATGTACGCTTTCTATCAGCGAGGGAAAAGTTCTTTGGGAAAAACCATATTAATAATGAATATTTCACATCCGTTACTTTAATGGCTTCGTTTCCACACTAATATTTTGAGTAAACTTTGGAAACACTCATTTCCGTTATGACTATTAGTATTACCATCCTACGGCACGAGGCGAAAGGTGAAAGCGTGTTGTGACAGAAGAATGTGTACATTGTACATTGACGTCGTTCTTCAAAATGATTAGTCGTGAAGCTTGTAGAATTGGTATGGCGGTGAAAAGAGATACTATGTTTTTTATTCCAAGGGAGAAAAATCACGGCATGAACTTTCCTTAGTGTTTATATACTGTGTTATCAGTTATCGCAGTCGTTACCACTATGAAATGTAATCTATTCTTTTGTGCGTATCAAAAAGGAATACAAATAGACATTGGAAATATTTTTAGTATCTCACTTGAGCACTGATGATATTACCCATTTTGAATATATTCTTTGTTACAACGACGCAGCAAACATTACTGGTACTGCTACATTCTATAGTGAAATGCTCTTGTACTCAATACCAGCAAGGTACATAATAAACATTGAGAAAACGCCATATTCAAAATGTAACAAAAAAAAACTCTGAAAGGACTAGACGTCTCCCTACGATCGTTATACCCCTTGGAGCTCAACACCTTTACAAAAATAAAAATGAAGTGCTAATATAGCTTGTTGGTTACTGGTTAAGGAGTGAATGAATATGCGCGCAGTTTGTCAGTGAATCGTAAACTGTGACGTTATATTTATTACATGCCTGAATAGAAACAAGCATTGTACTATTTGTACTGAGCAAAGCTGATTTATTGTAACTAGTCATGTTAAGCCACTATTGCCAAGTGGTAATAGAACTGGTAATGAAATAATACCCATCGATAATTCGGAATGTGCAAGAGCACAGCAGCATGTAGAGTGTTGTGCAAGTTGTGTGAAACATTTTGTTGTGATTGTGAAGGTCTGCAAACAACCCTTGTCAGACTTCCCTACTAGTTTATATATATATAAATACATAGAGACCCCACCATCAAATGCCCGACTCACAAGACTGATACCCGTTGAAACTAAATTGGAGTATTTTTGTTTAGATTCAGATAAATAGAAATAAATTGAAGTGAAAATTACTTTTCCTTCGTATTTCCTCTTTAAGCTTATTTTCTCTTTTTATCCCGGTGCAAGTGTACAAGTGTGTTTTCTGCAGCGTTATTAAGCCTCCCCTTTGCTGCTGTTCTCTCTGTCTCCCCCAACTCCATTTTTCCAGCGACTAGGGAAAGAGAAAAGTGAGAGTGAGGCAAACGTGAATTGAAATTCGGTTGGATGAGCAATTCTGTGAAATTGTATTAACACGAAAAATGTGTTGGAGTGAGTGGGCTGGTTTATAGATGCCTGAAATTGTGTACTGTTAACAGAAACAGGGATTGGGCTCATAAAACTGTGTATCCCTTCAGTGAGCGTTACACTTATATATATGTCTGCGTTGTTAGTCGAGTACACTTTGATGATGATGACGGTGTTTTAACTGTGGGAGCAGGAGTAACAAAAGTAGATGCACACAACAATATCCATAAAAGAACATGGGTGACACAGTGTTCTTCTTACGACTCGTACCTTCGCACTAGACAAGTTTACTGCCAGACACAGAACCATCGCAATTCACCATCACCGATAAAAAAGCGTGTAGCGATTTGATCGATACATCAATTACCTTTCCTCCATACCTTCGCCAAACAAACAGGAGGGAAAAGTTGAAAAAGGTGTTTTGACATTGACAGCACACGTTTTTGTTATTATAGATATATGAATCTCGGATATTGAAAAATGTATACGTCATAAATAACTTTGCGCGTTACCAAAGTGGGTTGTATTCTTAGTTTGTTGGCTGCTTACTGCTGATGATGACGATGATGATGATGGTGTAGTAATATTACGCAAAATGCATAATAGCAAGGAAATGTGAAAAGAGATTGCCCATCATACGGCCATCATCGCAGTCTCACTATTCCTTGCAATGGTTGTGCAGCTTGGTGGTGATAGTGGCCTTCCATATGTTGGTCGTTGGGGCTCTTCGAATTTCTTACAGAAAAAATGGGAATTTCAAGTGGCTGCGGAAGCTTGTTATCACCCGGGGCAGCTTTCTCCAACAACAAATAGTGGTAAGCGTTATAGTAATAGCGAGACGAGAAAATACGACGGGAACAACACGACCTGCTGTACCAGCATCATTGTCAACATCGTCAACTCTAGTGAACAAATTGACAACTTGGAATATCCATTGTTGTCATCATCATCACCTGTCCCCGCTTGTGGTGACAATAGGCTTGAAGGCCGGTTCCATCGACATCATTGTCACCGTGATTTCCTGCCTGTTTCTAACGGGAAAACGGGCGCTCTCCCCCCAGAATTCAGATTGCCAGCAGCAGCGGTTTTGTCTCCATCGGACCACGTACAAGTTGACAACCACCACCACCGCCATCACCACTACGACCGCCAATATCAGTATCCGGAACAGCAGCAAAATAGAAAACGTTATTTTCATAATCGAGAAGCAATTACCTTGTCCAAAATACTCCCGCTGTCTCGGTGTTTTGTCCGTTTGGGAACAGTGGGAAACAGAACGAGAAAGAAGGGTACCAGGCGGCCACAGCCAACCGACAACAGGGAAACTTATTTCTATTACCGAACAGGATCTGCTGATCTCTTGCAAAACAATAATGGCCTTATTTGGAATGGCTTGGCTGTTGAAGATGCGCTCCGAAATACGTTCTAGTGGCAATAAGGTTCTTTTTTTGAAGAGGGATTTTTTTCTTTTGGATGTTAAATATTCGTCAATTGGTTCGAGGGAACAAAAGTGTAAAATACACATATCTCCATTATGTTCATGTCATACAATTTGCTGTATCGTAAACGTAGCGATGCTCTAACTTCACAAAAAATCATAGAAAATGTTTATGTTGATGTGTATTTCGTTGTTCTCTCTGTATACCTTGCGTATGTGACGATGATGGCATAGTATGCGCAAGAGACACTCACACGCTCTCCTTTTTCTTCATTGTCGGAAAAAGATAAAACATAAGCAGGTAGGTACATAAAAATCTGGCTGTAATCACACTCACATTTTTTTCGTCCTCGTGCAGTAATTCACAAACAGATTTGCTTCCGATCGATCGCCCACAAAACTCCACCGAAGAATGAAAAAGCTTTTTGCAACGGAGAAAAATACTGCCTCTCCACTTTCTCCATTTTTCTCATCTTACAGCGAGAAAACGAAAAAAAAGAGTAAATGTAGGTATACGGGAGAGTAGATCCTCATGTGTCGCACGTCTTTTCTTACTCCCTGTCCCACATGTCGAATTTCCCACAGGCCACAGGTCTCCTTTTATTTAAGCTAAGAATCTTTTAGCCTGATGATGCACACAGGCTTCTATCACCTTTTTTTTTTAAAAAAAAAGAAGAAGAAGAGTCCCCAGCTTTGATTGAAACGTAGTAGGGGAATCGATTCGAAAGAGAACACACGTCGACAAGAACGTGTATTAAGGACAGATGTAAAAAAGAAAAGACACAAAGTTCTTCTCTTTCTTATTCATTTCAAAGCTATTAAGTCGGTGAGTAAAAATGAGAAGAGTGGAAAGAAAAGATTCTCATCGCTGCCGTGGAGTGGTGTTGAGAAATACCTTTAGTGGAGAAAGTATGTTGTACCACCACGTATGCAGACACACGACATTTTGTGTACTGCTAACACAGCTTAGATAAATACATCCGTCGTCAGGAGTAGATTTGTGGCTAATGGTTTTTAAGCTCCATATACATATATTAACGTTTTCTTGCCCTTTTTGGATATTCGCCAACATGATGAAACCAACTTTTTACGTAGGAGGCACGTGGCTTCCTGCAACACGACAAAATTTTACTGCAAAGACGAGGCTGGGTTTACGGATTCAAAGAATTTTTTTTCATTCTGTAATCTGTAGTAAATTCAATTTTATGTAAGCCATATCAAGTAAATTGGCAAGGATGCATTAAATTTCCAGATGCACTTCACTTTTTATCGACTGCACTGATGACGAGTAATGTATTAAAATTTCCCTTTAAGCGGAACGTAAAAATCACTTTAGGAAAAATAAAAATTTAAAATCATTTTAAAGGGCGAGCGGCGAGCGTGTGAGTGAAAGTCGCTTTACTATGATATTTTGTCATCCATCATTCCGTCCCTTATTGCCACGAACGTTTACTGATGTAATGGAACCATAATTTAGTGTCATTACCATCATCTCCACCACCATCATCATCACTTCGACCAACATTTTCCTGCAGGCTCATATCACCTTCAGGATGGGAACGTACTGTGTGAGCAAACAAAGTTGGACGCGAAAGAGCTAATAGATTCGGGTGGAGGAGAGGAGTGCACGACAGTTTTGGAGGATAAAGATGCTCAATATAGCACCACAGCCGGCCCTCAACAACCCCAGCATTCCAGTTGTCACTGTGCCTGCTCGCGGCCTGTCGTTAGTTGTCTAAAGCAAGATGACAGGGGGACTGATGACGATTCTCCCTGTAGCTATGAGCGTGGACGTGTTGTTATGTGCGATTTGGTGTTGGCAAATGCCAGAACTAGATCAGATAATCACGGCGGTGGTCTCAGTATTAGTACAAGAACGTTGCAGCAGCAGTATCGAGAACGGCGCGAGAGAGACCGTAGTTTGGATAGTTACGCGACAACGGGTAGAAAAGGTATCCTCACTTGGAAACCAAGACGTGGTCAGAGTGAAGGTGATCTATCAGTTGATCCTAATCCCCCTTATCCCTTGCCACCACCGCCACCCCCTCCTTTGGCGAAACGAAGGCCGTTTAATAATCCTCCCGCGCCCAATAAGTCTCCGTCACCCTACTACGACTGTGATCAAATTTCATGTCCTTACGGAAAAGAGCTTCGGTGCTTGTGTCCTCCAACGCCGTGTTGTGAAGTACACGGCCTTCCTGCAGTATACTCTCGGTGTCCATCAGCAACCGCTGTGGAACCACCTACTAAATTCCAGTCACATCCGGACACACTTCCTTGGTCACAACAACATCAACAATTGTCTCAACCTCAGGGAATTCTTAGAAATGCCAACACTTCCCAAAATCAAAAGCCCTCGCAGCCATCCTCCCTCCCGCTTCGGTGTTCACCAGACTCGTTTTATGACAGGGGTGGTGGGGACGGTGGCGGGAGACAAAGACTTTCTATGCCGTCCGAATTTTATAATCCCCTTCCTTTGTGTCAATGCGATGATTTTTACAAATCCCTGCCACCTCCAGGCATGCCACCGTCAACAATGTTACCATCTGACTCTCACGAATTACGACCTCATTGCCGGTCTAATAGTGATAACTATAATACTTCGACTTCGAGAATGGTACAACTTGACAATCAGTGCGGTTCCAAAGCAATGCTTGCTCTTTCCAGTAATCGGATTTCAGTCTGCGAGCCCTACTTGGATCCTCCTGAAAACTATGCGTCCACGAACAGCATATCTAAACAAGGTACACTTTATATTTCAGGTTTTCTATCTCTACTGTGGTCTATAGCTTGAGTGGACCTAAAAATGTGAACATTGTATTCTAAGTTGCTTTCTTCCGGTCCCGTTAACATAAACAATAGCATACGTCTTCCATATATATAAGCTTAAAAGTAGTTAATGAACTGAAAGATAAGAAAGGAAGAGGTGAGGTATAACTCGGCTAACTTAACATTTTCGCTAGTGAAAATTTTAGTAAACAAGTGTAGATGTCATTTGTGCTTTAACGTGGCTTCGTGTTGTTCGTTACAAGTCCCGTCAAACCGTTACGCTGTCGACTGCACAAAGCCCAAAGTGGTTAAGCGATTGACGGTATGGTATAAAATCCGCTTTGACAGAGAATCCCCTCGCTACGGTTGCAAGCATCCACGCAAGATAACACAACGTTTCTTAGAAAACAATATCGTTTCCAGAAGCAATGGAAGCATTGAACGTGTGCAAAACTCGGTGGAGTGAAAGTATTGGTAATCTCACGTAATGCATGGAAAAGATAAACGAATAGAAACATTTTAAGAAATATCCTCCTCCGAAAAGTACAAATAGAACAGGCTGGCAAAATATAAGCAGATAAGCAGATGTACAGAAATAGCTTTCCTTTTCGGAGAAGGCGAACTAATGTCTGATGCATGATGTTCGGAAAAACGGTTTAATTGAGGATCTTACTGTAAATAACAAGCTACTTAATATCAACTATAGGAGTTTCGGATTTATGCATGGCTCAGCCCTCATTTTATCGATATACTTCATTAACTTTCCCGACAAACTAAGTTTACCTTTCCGGACAGAAAACTCGCCTCGGAGGTTCTTTAGCAGGTCCACTTGTTTTCTCTTATTTCCTTGATAATTCGATATAATGGAACATGCACCCTAATAAAATTTTTGGAATGTACTTTCACCGATAACAACAGTTTGTTTGTGAGCTGGGGCATTTGACATAAGAAAAAAATCCCCGACTAGTGAGTTCTTCAAACTGCAATATAAACAGTAGACAGTCAGAAAAGAGGCATTTAAAGCGAGAAAAAGTAGTTTACTTTTTTCGCCGAAAGACATGCTTGTTTTACTCATTACGTTGTGTTTTAGCCCGACTTGGTACAGATACCAATATCGAACAAGCCTCCGCTGCCCAAAGTACACACAGAGAGATGGATGTTTGTGAATTCCGTGTAAGTATGAGCGAACCCGAATAATAGTTGAGAGCGAAAAGGAGAAAGCTTGAAGAGCCAACCAAGCATAACATCCAAGGCAAAAACGAACGTGCACAGAATAACTGCTGATCCATTATTTTTAACTGGAAAAGAATCCATCTGCGTCTGAAAGAGGAAATGACTGTTGTCGTGAAGAAACAAGTCAGCCTCGTATCCTCGATGAGACTTTTAAGAGAAAACTCACGCGGCGGCTTCTGTTTAGTCTCAATTTACGCAGCTCTTGTTTAGTTTTATTTTAGGGAGCTACCTACGAACATGTATACCTACCCTTTCAATGAACCGGTGAAAATATTTCTGTTAGACGCTTATCTACGTGTTTTGTGCCCCACAGTCTTATTTATAATATATTATGCATCATGCCTATTCCCCATCCCGTATTAACAACAAAGGCTCAACCTCTTATGCAAAATGGGCACAAGAGTAATGATCAATTACGGTAAATTGTTGCTGCATGGCTGGTGTACATATATGAAGGCCTAATTACATTTCTCGGTACGGACCAGGTCAATAACAATAAACAGACACTTAGGTAGCCTCGTATGTTGGACGAAGACGGAGGCAATCTACATAATTTTATGGGATCATACTTTGTTCTACTTGGCCTGTATTGATAAGTTACAGCAATAACAAAGCACCTGCCTGATTGCATCTTTTAAAACTTAAAACAGACTGTTGAGCTGGCTTGACATAAAACAGGAAAATATCAAACACGTCTTATAAAATAAGAGGGTTATATATAAGTAACGCGCAATAAATGAGGACTCACCGTCGAATGTGAGGATTTACAAGGGAAGCAGCAGCAGCAATAGACAGTTTGGCTTGTTTGTTTTCATATGAAGTTGAGCTGACTTAAACGCACGAAATATGTGTGAACAAGTACGTGGGTGGATACTTTGTGAAAAATTGATTTTTTCAAATATTTTCCATGCAGTCAAGAGTACAAAAAGTTAAAAGATATCTGGTTTGAAAGAGACAGGAGAAGAGATGCAGGCACCTCCATGTCTTCTTTCATTTTGGACGGGAGGATATTGTTGTGGGAAAAAGCATAGAGAGAAATTGCCTGGAAAGCAGCCTTATAATAATGCATCACCTACTAAGAAAGAGTATTATGTTTGGAAACCGAATATTTGGAAACTTTGATCATGTGGTCAGTTTCATAATTTCCAATTTTCATGATCTCCTTGTGAAAAAGTTTCTCTGAGAAAACCAATTTGCGTCATGGTGGAAATAAAGTTCTATACAAAGAGAAGATGAGAGTTGCAGAGAAAGTATGTGTGCGTGCGGCTACATATTGGAACGTTTAAGGAGAGAAGAAACTACCTTTTTCGTTTAAACTTCGTTTCAGTATATTTACACTGTAGTATGCGTACACTCATACCCATAACAAGATGTGTATAAAAATAAGTTTGTTCACAGATAGTCATTTTTACCATCCTTGGAAAATCGGAAATGATGTGGTGTATATGGCATAACTTGGTTAGTTGAGTGAAACTTCACAGCTCTAATAAAATAGGAGAGAATGGTCAAATTCTGTTATCGTTTACATGTCGTTTTGGTATCTTGTCAGGGGAATTTGATGGATGATGAAAGCAAGAGAAGATGAACGAAAAAAAGCAGCCATAATAAGCTGTGAAAGCTGTGTTTCTCCTATGGAGCATAGAACACACACATCGCCGTATTTACACGGAGAGAGGTCTTTCATTGAATTTTGGCTTGCCACAGTGTTTATGTACTTTTTTATGTACAAGAGGAGACGGAGCGCTGCTGCGCACAAAAAAATCAACCAGTCTCGTATTTTCTTATATCAGCACATTAACAGATCAAAATTGGGTTTTAGACAATTTTGTAGAATATAATCAGCCGGGTTTTTTGGCTGCCCAGAGAAATTCACGAGAAGTAGTTTTTATCTTTAGGTCTTAACTACTATCAACCACAATGTTCAATTGATTTTCTCTTTCGCGGTAGGGGAAAAGCTCTGTTGATACAATGCAACGAGGGAAAATCTTTATCTTTTATCGTTTCAAATTGATACCAATGTAGAATGGATGGGACATTTCAAGTGAACGAAACTACGACTTGATAGTAAGGAGCAGCCAGATTTGGCAGGGTTTCCACATTTGCTGTTTTTATTGGAAAAAAGTTATTACAGCTTTGTTTGGCTACTTGCACTTTCGGACAGTTTATTTTTTTGGGTGAAGCTTACTATGAGAAGAGAACATCAGAGAGCTTGCGTTTCCTTCTTGGAACAGGCATTTCTCGGTAATGAGATCTCTCTCGTAGAGGAAAAACGGACATCTGATACCGTATTTGAGTTGTACGCTTTCTTACAACGTTTTAAGATTTTAATACCTATTTGCGTACGGCCCACAACAGTATAATGAAGGCTGTGACTGCACAAGTGGACTAATGTGTATCGTCTCCCATTTTTATATGTTGGCGTTACAAAATGTTCGAAAAATTTACCAACGTCTCAAACCCGGCCTTACCAAAAGGAAAAGAAAATGGGTTTTCCATTACGAAAAATATGTACCTAAGTGCTTCTTTAATGGCTAAAGGTTACACTAAGCACACACATACACACACACACACACATACATATACTACTGGTGATAACATATGGTAATGTAATGTCAGTGTTCACGTCGGCCTACTTCTGCAACAGCAGTTGTCGTTGTGATGCAGGTTGTTGTGTGTACCTACGTCACCGCGATAATGACATTTTAAGAATACAGCAACGAAAAGAAACTCTGTAGAGTCAGAGGGCATCAAAGGAATTTATTTTTTATAAGGTCATCCTCATCGTCATCATCATCGCCACCAGGAGACAAAATCGAAAGAGAATCAGGACAGTTAAGCCTACATTATATAAGTAGTAAGTATAAGCTTATGGCATTGGTTTTGCAATCACAGTCATCCAGTCCACATTCTGCAGACAAAACAAAACACTGCTAGCCAATAATCCACGATTCGTTCAGGGGAGAAAGTGGCAAACAGTTTTATTTGAGTATGAAGACAAGCAGCTGGTTGCTTGTAATACACCGAATGTATATGTATTTCGGAAACTTTAACGAACCGAAAGTTTTTGTGGCAGGCGGTGGCAGTCGCAGAGAGTATGCCTATCACTTGGCGGTGGCAATGGTGGTGATAAGCATGCCCTTAATGTAATACAATACAATATAATACGTATATCGCATCCACTTCATCTGTGTGGTATGTGTGTGTGCCAGTGATAGTTTGCTGTAATGTTCTGTAAGCTGCTCTGTATTTGTGTCAACATGCTGAAATGCTTTTGTATTATAGAGGAAGAAAGACACCACCCGCATGTGACGCTATCCCGTATTTGAATAAAGTAATTCTGTTTTGTAAAACAAGAGCAAACTAATATTTCCCTTGGATAGCATTATCATCATAATCCCTTCAAAACACCGACATCCCTTGTTTTCCCTATCTTTATACAGGCACACACTCACTAGTCGCTGTATCTCATTCATTCGTTTTATTTTTCGATGCTTCATGACAAAAAATGGACAGAAAGTTTATCTTCAACCTTGTTATGGCATGATGACTTTGGAAACGAATGCGTGCACTAGGTAAAAGTTGTACATACCAAAAATTCACTCGTTGTAACTAACTACTTACTTTTACTTTCCCCGATGTTCGGTTGTAAAGGAACTAGCTTTTCATGGGTGAGCTGTATAGGTATGTGTGTACTATACGTCTTTTAATGTACTTGTAACTCGGAGGAGTGTGCAGAGAGCTGAACCAAGGGAGGACGAGCTTAGTTGTACTGAGCCGTTTTAAATTGCTGATATGCATGTATACAACTTGCTGGCTGGGAAGTTGTTTCTTCCTCAATTTGTTAATCCTCTTGTGTACTGTTTCAAGCCATACATATTGCTAGTGTTTCTGACCTCTCTCCTGAGTTTGTGTTTCAGTTTAAAATTACGAATGTATGAGAATGTGCGAACGATGCTGAAGTACTTTTCCACAAAGAAATTTTTTCTCACACGCACAATGTATGAGGAACTGTCATGTGTGTGCCGTTACGCATTCGTAATACATGTCGCAGTGGTCGCGGTTGTTGTCCCCGAAGGACGTCCACGTACATAAATAATAAGAAAACGTACCTTTCTTTGTTTTGTTGCTGCAGGCTCGGTGAAGCACGTAGAACGCTGCACAATGTAATTCCAGGTATTGGTTTCACTGTAGCAATGTCGCAGTTGGATGATAGTTGTCCTTTAACTATTAATCGTTAATTTGATATAAGTGCATATACATTCTTTAATACGGTATTCTGTATTCATTCATTCAAGCTAAATGATCATATTTGAAAGAGACGAGTGTAGAAAATATTTATTTTGAATACAGATATAGGAATTCCCTTTGCGACAATAACTTTTCTCTAGAAAGGTGAGGACAGAGAGGCACAAGAGAGAAAGATAAACACACGTACCGTCTTATTTTTTGTCTTCCTAGCCAGGCGATTTGATCAAGGGACCCAAAAAGTATAAAGCACAAACACGTTTTTGCTCCTTTCCTTGTTGTTTGATTGTATGTTTAACAGATTATTGCATGGCACGTTTCCCTTGTTTCTCTGATGTTTGTTGAGAGAAATAAAATGAGTTCCTTTCCTTTTTATAGAGAAATGCCATTGTTTTCCTGGGGGAATAAATGAAACTGAATGTAATTTAATATTGCTTTCAAGTGTGTTTACTGACAGAAGAAATATAAAAAATAAGGAAAAAACTAATATTTGTGTTTTGGTAGTTAGATACGGGGGCTTAAGGTCTTAGCTACAATTCTCAAACAATGTACCGGTGATATTTGTAGCATAAAGCATTTTGTAATAGCAATCATCACTATTCATTTTGCCTAAATTGCATACTATCAATAATGTGCTTTTTGTTTGCATTATTTATTTGTATTGTTACGTTATGAGTGTACTACCTAGTTTTTCTCCTGAGACGTGGAAATGTTTTATCGAACAATAGTTGGAGGTTAGAGAAAACTGCACATTTTGGGCGATATAAATGGACAAAATCCATTGTAATGTCATGCCATACAAACTTGTGCGTAAAGTTACCTTCAAATAAAGAGCCCTTTATTTGATAAATTCCGTTAAAGCGGTAAATTATTGATGAAGTAGCTCATACGGAAAACGTTTGAACGGAATAAGTTAAAGTTGTTCATAGTCAAGTATCAGAGTACTTGTAATTTTTCTCTGTCCTTCATCGAACCGGTTCTGACTTTACCCCAATCCCTCCTTCTATATCTGCTAGTGCGGGTATTATATTTGCCAGCTTTTGATACCCCTTCAAATTGGTGCGCCAGTGAAACCACGAATTCCCAAATGATATCCCAACGTGCTAAGACTTATGACTGTTTTTACACTTTTAACTGCACCAGTGGACCAGCTCAGATTTTGTTATGAGCTTTTAAATGATCATAAAAGTTTTTTAAAAGCTTATTTTTTTTATCTGTATCTACCCGTTGCCAAAATTATGAACTCCACCTTCTTACCACCTCTTATATTTTACCTTATATACCATTACTTATTAGTATATTTGTAGGGCAGGTACTTTCTTGGGGTACCTTCATATAAAATTGTAAAGGGATTGCCATGCTATCGAACAGTTTTACTGACAAAGTTGTGTGATATATTCAATTCATTTTTCGTTGTCTGCTCTTGAGCATACACAATTTATACCCACTGACAAGGAACGTCTTCGAGTCTGGTGTTGCTACAATAAATTCTAGTTTACTTCATCAATTTTTATGTGAAATGCATTTTTTAAATGGTACGCAATGCATTTCTAATGATTCGTGCACAAGATGCTGAAAACGTGAAGGTCTCGTGGATAATTAAAAGCCTATGCATGTGAATAGTTGAAGTATAAAAGTATGTATTAAATACGTAATACCTTCCGCTACATTTTGCGCATATGCAGCGTTGTAGCTACTCTATATTCTGAATGCTACATACTTTCTCCACTTTCTCCAGCGCTTTACTTCCCTTTTTGTCAATGGTAATTCACTAAAATGCTGCTACGTGGAAACATTTTAAAACTGCTACTGCATGTTACAACTGGCTTTGTTTTTAAGGTACTGCTCTTGACTTAATTTTAAACATTTCATGGTGAAACGAAATTTTCACTTGAATACAAATGTATATAACGTTTAATTACTAATTATACTCAACTGTTGCAAATGGTGTGTCATTATCTGAAATTGAAAGTAAAAAATAGTCTATTGTGATAGTCATAGTATATTTTCATCGGAGTCTACATATATAGATTGGCCACAAAATTAATTTTTAACATTATTGACACTCCTCGTTAGGTGCTTCAACGTCCACGTAAAGACATATACTTTTATAAGTGGGTATCTACCTATTACGTAATATGTATGAGGAAATTGCAACTTCACATCGCTGTAATTGCTAGTTGCATTGAGTTTTGACAGCTCGCTCAATATAGAAGACCTATCTAAAAGTGAAACTACAGGTCGAGTACATTGTGATTCCTGAAAAGTTTCATCGGAAGTAATTTTTTATAATGAAACTTGTGAGTGTATGTGAGGGCAAAGTCATAATTGAAAAACTCACAGTTTTTTAACGGGCTTTACACCATGTGTACGTACGCCGGGAGTAAAAAGTTTTTCTCCGTTCGTGTAGACGAAAGAAAGTCATTATTGATGGCTGTTTTCTCCTATCTGTGACTTTCCAAATGTATCCTTCTCTAAAGTGATGGCAGCGACGGCAGTATAGTAGCAATTCCAACGTAGTGATTTATTTGTACTGCAAGCTGCCGTTTATTTCTCATCTTCTTTTGCCTCAAACTAGAGTTTTGTGTGCGTCGCTTTATGGAAAAACTAGCGTTTTCTCGTACTCGCCCACTCAGTCAGTCATAGCATTGACAGAGTTTTCAGGTCTTTAAGAGTAGAGTGGGACCCACATATTGAAGGGGAAAAATGAAAAGACAAAAGGGTTCTTTCAGAAAATGAAAGACTGTCGCTTCTTGTGATTACTGTGATCAGTCTGTCATGGTCATGTCTGCTAGCTACTAGGTACTTTTTTATGAGCTAGCCAAAAGAAAAAAAATAAAGGAAAAGTTTCTCTTGGGGGATTTCGATTTTTTTTCTCTTTCGGTTGGTCTCTTACAGAAAATTGTGGGAGGAAGGTGATGTTGAACTAATAGTGTGGAGGGTGAATGGCGAATGCACAAAAAATTGGAAAGAATCTTGACTTTCTGCTCGTGCTGCAAGGCATTTTATCAAAATATACACACTTTGTTCGTAGAATCAATCCCACGTGCGGACGCCCTGTAGTTGGAGCCCATTCGAAGAGGGGGTTTCAGCATGTACCTCTGTTAAAAACGCGCACACAATAGATGCGTACTGTTGTATCGTAAAAAATCATATCTATCTACATTTTTTCCAGCAGATGGTGGTATAAGGTCTCAACACAGGCCTTCCTTGTAGTTTTCACACTCACTCAAAAGTCCGCGAACAAGGAATCAACAAAAAACTGACTTTCCCAAACAGGTGGACACATGGGTATACTTTAGGAAAAAGTTTTGTAACACCCCAAAAGGTTTCCTATTTTTTTCTGTCGAACCCACAAGCTCTTCTTGACAAAAAACTTGGGACTTGCTGCTCTCCAACTAATAAAAAGACAATGACCGTTGAATGGAACGTCAAAGAATATTGGTTTCAATGTTGCAATACAATAAAAATTTCTTGACTATTGTTCTACTAAAAACTTTTTTGTAGTACTTGCACCACCACCGCCGCCACCACCCTAACAATACCTACGTGTTAGTATTTTATTACAGTTACATAGATGTGTCTCGTAAAATGCTTGTCGTTTCAACGGGGACTTTTTTCTCGACCTGTTTCATTGTATGCAGGCACAAGCTACACAGTAAATGTGTCTACACGGTACATATAGTATGTGGGTACATAGATTTGGCTTCCTTGTCTTCATTCATACAAAACACACATATACATACATAGAGTCACAGTCTAGTTCTCTGTAGTAATGGGGAAAAGGCGGTTTGTATTAAATTCAAAATTCATGGCTTTTTGCTTTCTCTGGAGAATATTGAGAACACTTTTTTGTGTCCTGCTTTCCCTTTAATAGAAATACCAGATTCGTCGTCCGTTGTAAACGTGGACATTACATTTGTCCTAAAATGCTTCCATTTTAATATATATATATAAAAATTCGAGTTCGATTTCGATTATCGTAATATTTTACATCTTACTTTACTTGTTCTGTTTTTCTTTCAACTGGATTTTTTTCTCTTTTAAATAAGTAATTTCTATCAGAAAATACGGGGTACTTGTATATCTGTTGCAACCAATGACCTACATAAGTGGTAAGTGTAAATAGCCATCAATTGGCAACTACATACTTTTTTGGATGGGCATGGAGTTTTATGCGTCCAACTGGAATTTCCACCCAGTACTGTGCTTGTTTAAAGGACGACCTACTCTCACTATGTAGCATGTGCATAATAAAGAAGCATGGAATTCCATGCCATAATAAAGTTTGAATGTGTGTTTGCGCAAAGTACCTCTAATATTCTGACTCTTTTTTATCTTTTCATTTGCAGATATTCAAGAATTTTATGAACTGACATTGCTAGATGACACTAAGAGTGTTCAAGAGAAAACCGCAGAAACCATTCGGATTGCTACAAAATGGGAAGGCTCAGATGGTCCAATTGGAATCCTCAATTCTATGCAGGTTTGTGTACATGGAGCTTTCGATACAGTAAAATGAAAACAGCACGTATATATATATATATCTATCTACATCACGTTGAATGCGGGCCTTCACTTTTTTGTCTCCTTCATACAAGACTGATTTCGTTTTCAAAACAGTTAGTTTGGTTAAAATATTTATTCCCTTTTGATATTACTATGATATGCTATGTAATAGGTATGTATTACGCGTATGCGCTGCACTACTACTGCGTATTTTCACTTTTCCAAGTTCGTTTAAGAAATTGAGAAAAACATAAATAAGTAGCATGCTTAATATTAACATCCATGCGATATTCGAAAATATTATGTATCGAAATAGCTTAGCAGTCAACGTTGTAATGGTGGATAAGTAGGAAGTAAAAGGAAAGCAAAGAGACAAACATAAAATAGTGGATGGTTACAATTTATTCCGCGACCAGCAGTGTAGTGGAAAGTAGAGTGAAAAGGATAATTCAAATGAACGCTGAACGAGAATAATATTAGTATTTATTCTCTGTTAGAGCTGGACTCTCTATGAGCATGTTTTCAGTGTGCATTGTCTCCTTTTCGAGTAAAATGGGGTTTTGTTTCTCTGAGCTGGAATTTAAAGGCAGCAGTGCATCTCTCCAAAGCGGATTTCTTTTGTTTTTATCTAAAATGTGCTTCACACGATTTAATCCTATTACGTAATCGAGTATAAAAAGAATAATACTCGCGAAAGTATTATTTTATATAAGAACAGCAGAGGAACCTTGTAATACGAATTAAAGCTTTGTGAGTGATCCAATATCCCCCATGACTCCCCTGCTACCACTCTACGAAAACCTGATACATGTAAGTACAGTAACGCTTTTATATACACACATATATACCTAGTTAGTAGGAGGAGGTATATATTATAAGGAGGATTCTTTCACTCTGGGTTGTATGTACAACAACAAGTCGACGACATATAAGTTGAAAACATCCGCATCTCTTGAAGAAGCTGTTTATATATAGGGGAAAGAATTAATGCTATTTTCTCGTTTTTCTTGAGACGCCGACAGACACGAATGTTTTAAATGATTGTTCTCGACTGTAATCGTTAAACACGTCCTCTCTTACATACGGCTTTACAACGACAGGATGACTTCTACTTTCTGCTCTCGTCATATTTTTTCATGTTTTCATGTCATTAGGGATTTAGACAGGTATACGTACATGTTGGTAGCCCGTTTCCCTTCAAAAAATGACAAAAATGTTATTTTAGGTGTTTGTCGTGTATAGCTAGGCTGTGTATACGATATTATTTGTAAACGACGCAATATTGTGTGATTTGCGATGATGATTTCTGGTGGGCTCCATGTGAAAGCGTGTTCTAAAGTATCGGTTAACGTCACTGGCAAAAACGAGAGACAGAAAAGTGAAAGTCATTCTCGTTCTTTTGTTTGCCATTTAAGCTCACAGCAGTTCCCTGCTCGGATCCACTACTAGTCCTGGTCCGGGCGATTTCTTCCAAGTCCATGAACATTTGGGCCAGGTCACAGATGTACACGTAGAGATGTACATTCATCGTATTATGTACACTTTGTACTTTTCTTCGGTTCAAACGATGATAACACGGACAGTCCGATAGGAATCCACTTTAAAGCCCAGTGGGAAACTTTTTGGCTAGTAGTGGCAAGTCAGTCCCCGAAGAATACGGTTGTAGCGTCTAGTTGTAAACAAGCATATGTATAGGTATTTCTCATATATGGAGAAAAGGGGAAAACGAACGTGTGTTATGGTCACGATACTTGTATCAAAAGTTAACTTACACGAGATATCTCTCCTTGTATCGTATCACGCGTAACAAACATCCTCCAAGACCAAGACCGACCAACAGCTAACTCAAGTGTAATTTTATGCTCTTTGTGATGCTTTTCTGGATAGAATTCCGGGGTCGGCTGTCACTCATCCCGAATAGAACTACGCCAATGGTCAACACAAGAAAATCATGTAAAATAATACTATGTTGTAGTGGTTAGATCATGAGAGTAAGTCGATACAAAGATGGAACTGGTGGTTTCAAGTACTTTTTGATGGGTCTAGTGAATGGAGGGGTTGTGACAACGACTGACATGACAGGGTTACCACACTAAATCAAAAGGTTAAGATGGGAGTCATGCTGAAAAAAACGAGGCAACGGACTCCAAAAAAGTTGCACTTGAGCCTTTATTGTGTTACATTTGAGAGTGCAAACGGAAACATTAACTTTAGACAGGAAATTCATTGCATGGGCTGGTTTGGCACCACACGTATATAAGTGTATATTATGCACACGTCTTGCGAAACTGGGGAAAGTAACATCCCATTGCGAGATGTGTGGTGGTTTGTGCACTTGTAAAGTTTACGACTTAATACAGAGGGGGTTCGTAACAAACAATATGAAAGTGAGAGCATCTAGTAAGGGATCTAGTGTCACAGATATGATGTTGGGTGCTGTTTTCTGTGGAGAAGGGAATTGTGTGTCATTCTTCGAACAGAGAATGTTGTGGGCAGCTGGGACTAGGAGCCCGTATTTCTATATGCTTATGGGGGTATAAATATAAATAAGGAAAGCGTAACCAAGCGGACCTCAAAGCGGATGTAGCATTGGCACTTCAAATCTTTAACCCTTCTCCGGCCGAACCGGCCACACCTGTGGCCATTTTCGCATAACAACAAAAATAGTTTGTTTATTTTATTTTTTTAACTAATCAGCAATCTTTATATATAAAGGGTGTTGCAC
>JAHZNE010005688.1:0-21589 GCA_027744055.1 Callyntrura sp. NNG-2020
ATCACGGGGCCTACCATAATTTTAAAAATGGCTCGCGCCTGAGCTTCAATGCTTTGCAATATTTTCTAGAAAGTAAATAGGTAAATAGCCAACGTATTAGTGTGATATGCTCTCCGTAGTATTTCGCGAAGGTGGATTACACCGTTTTTTATTTTTATTCAGAAAAGGAAAATTTTCACAAGAAAGATTTTTTCGTGTTGTGCCAAGATTTTATAAGTCAAACATGAATTCGAAAATACACTGAAAGTAATTCGATACTCGAAATTTTAATATTCAATGTTCATTAAATACTAAAATCAAGGAAAATTCATGAAACAACACAATATTGAAGTAAACGCATTTTTTGCACAATTTTCTGCACTTCCTATTACGCGTTGAAATATCAATATTGTGTGCTTTCATGGAGATTCCTTGATGTGAATATATTTTCATTGTACTTTCCCGTTGAAATTATGTTGTTTAATTTGCGTCCAATTTAGTTGATACTTCCGGGAAATTTATGAAAAACCAAGGCACCTTTTGTTATAACTCAGTAAAAATTTAATTGTAACTTTGTTTAACAATGACAAATGATATGAAAGTCCGATTCGTCAATAGTAGAAAGCTTTTCCGCCTTCTACAATGGAAATTGAGAGACTGTAGTTGTTTTTGGTGAACGAACGGTTTTGAAAAATTGCTTCATTTGGAACTTGGTATTTAAAAGTATGGGGACAGTTTGGCAAGAGGGAACAGTAATATGGAAATATATTTTTGTTTTTGGTTGGAATACTCCATGATAGTAATAACAAATAGTGTTATTTAATTAACTACAATCTACAACAATTACGAACAATTCCGTTCAAGATGTTATAAATAACCGTTTACAATTAAATTGTTTTATTTGGACTACAAGGTTGGAACTTTCCATGAAATTAAATGGAATTTATGGTACTTCCAGCTTCGCGACAAGCAGACGCGAAATTTTTCCGGTCTTTCCTTTGGGAAATTCATCAATTATGTACAGCCCACCGCGCAGGTGCTTGTAAGAGGCTAGCTTTGCTGAATATCATTTAAACAAAATAGTAATATTAATGATTCATCTATACCATTCCACAACAATTATATTTTTTATACACATACCATTAGCAAACTGCTTGATCTCCTCTGCAATTTCCGACCTGTCTCGTTCAACATTCAAATGAAGTGTCACGAAAGCCCGTGGCACATGTTCAGCTTCATACGGGACACCTACCACGCACACCTGACTGACTTCAGGATGGCTCCCAATCACATTTTCCAGCTCAGAGGGGGAAATCTGGAAAAAAGTAAATAACACTTCATTTTATAGAAAATTTAATTGTACAATGGTTATCTCAAAAAACTCTTACATGGTTATTTCCTAATTTAAAAATCTCTTTGAGTCTGTCCACGACATAAAGAAATCCATTATCGTCAAAGTAACCCATGTCGCCAGTTTTGAAATACCCATCAACAAATGCATTGGCGGTGGCCTTACAAAATACAAAAAAAAATTTCATCACCCAAATAAAGCTCAATAAAATCCATCAATTACTTTGATCTCAAAAATAAATTTGTACCTCAGGATTATACAAATAAGAGTGAAATAGTCCCGGGGATTTCATACAAATTTCGCCTTTTTGGTTCGCCCCAAGTATTTCGAGAGATTCGGGATCTCTAACTTGGATTTCCGTTCCTGGACAAGGCTTTCCCACCGAGAAATCGGGAAGATCTGCTTATGCGTCAATTGAGAAGTCATAGGGGAAAGTTTAATCACAATAGTTCGCAGATCATTAATGAATGGCTACCTCTTATTGTACAAGGTCCCCCCTCCTCTTTCTGTGGCGCACTGCTTGTCGTGCATGGCATGTTTTCTGTGCTCCCAAATAACTAAAATGTAAAACCAAAGTAAAAAAATCCGGCACTTTTGCTACTTTACTCTAAAAAAATAACGGGAATAGCTCCCCTCGCATTCTCCCTTAAAGTTGGCATACGAACCACCATAGTATCCTTGACGTTCGGTAAAGTCATGATCGTTTCAAATGTAGTTGGCGTAATGGACATCCCTCCGACAATTGCCACTTCCAGGCTACTAAAATCGTATTTATTGGCTGCTGCTCCCGACATTGCCACAATGTGAGGAGGAAATGCAAATATCACACCGGGCTGAACAAAGAAACAGCGTTAACGTCTTCCCATGCCGTCATCGTATTTGGTCTAAAGTTATAATTTCTCTCTCATTTCACAAACCTTGTATTTATCCACAGTCTGAAAAATATTTTCACAAGTTACATTGGATATAAAAAGACCGGTTTTTCCACTTCCCACAAAAACCATTCCAAGGAGGGTTCCACTTATGTGTGTTGCTTTGAAGGATATGAAATTAAGTTTGGTGCGGGAAAAGGGAAGCGTAAAGACATAAACCCGAATTTGGTATAATAAAGACCCATGGGTATGTACAGCACCCTTTGGAAGTCCTGCAAAATAAAAGGCTACCACTATCTCGTTTCAGAACGCGTCAAGGCGAGACGCATGTATTTTATTTACCGGTGGTTCCTGAAGTACACATGATAATGGAAGGATCCTCTTCCTTCATAAGAAAGTCGGGACAATCTAAATTTTTCAGATCATGGTTAGTAAATATGAGTTGAATGTAATACAAACAACATTCAATAAAACTACATTAATTTACCTAAACCGTCGTCATTGTCCAGGAAATTTTGAATGGAAGGCAAACCCGATGCATTGTGGTTAACAGTGATGACATGGGCATCCCACCCACAATTTGCAGCAACATTTTTGCACATTGCAACTACTTCCTCTTCTCCTTCACACACAAGAAATCGTACTTTGCTTTCCTTAACCCGATGTAATAAAGTGTCTGAAAACAAAATGAAAATTTAATCTAAACAGAGTTGGGAAACAATAATAGTTTGATGTGCTGCTGAAAGGTACAAAACGTTTTAAGATAAACTTACCAAAATCATCGTCCGGATAGGATACTCTTACAATGCCATTTGATCTCCATACGCCGTTCAGAAAAATGGGTAGTTTACCAAGATCTTTTATCATGTGGATGACAACATCATCCTTCCTCAACCCTAATTTGTAAAGGCACTCGCAATTTTCTTGGTTTCTTCGCCAAAACGGCTAAAGAGTCTCGTTTCTCCCGTCAGTGCATCGATCTTTTAATTCGTCGGGGGAAACAAATAAAGAAAGTATATAGTAACATTATAAGGAAAACTAGATGTTGATTCCAAAAAAGCCCTGCAAAATTGCCGACCTCTCATGGGATAACACAATTTCGTACGCAGAGACAGTCCAAAAATTAATATCTTACAGGCAAAATACATGCAAGCTAAATATATATCTGCAAGTACGCCTACACGCCCTTTACTTACAATATAGTCATCTAGACCTTCCTTTGCGAATTTCTCCGCTTGTGCCAAACAATATTCCGGTAAAGTTTTCTCTTTTATAGACGGCATTTCTTCGTAGAGGGACTGCAATTTTGACTGGACTTCCATCTTTTAAATCCTTTTCAATTTGAAGGTAGTATAATTAAATAATTATGCTTATACAAGCACATATATTTCCCCTTGTTACTAAATGAGTATAAATGGCGATATTTTATGGGCTTGTTTACTCGAAATTGTTTGGAACAACGATGAAAAATTGCATACACCTTAGTAGAGCATTGGACACATTATTGTGTAATGTAGCAAAGTTTTTGGTTGGAGCATTTTACCTGGCTAACAAATGTGGATTGAATGAATTTATTGATGATTGATATGAGAGCGTGACGTGGAAGATTGTGTTAATTTGAAATTTAGGTACCTGTAGAAGAGATATGGATAACCCGTATTCCTTTTGTGGTTAGTTGTATCTGACAAACTGCTCACCTAAAGCTGAACCGTTTTTTGGAATAATAAATTTTCGGCTGGTACAAGACAATTCACAGGGAATCATGATGTATCTACTAACGAAATTTAAACGGGCTACCCCTAACTGTCATTTTTATTTTCCATTTTAATATCTATAAGAAAAGTTAAAACTTGAACGACGTTATAATTTTTTTTGTTGAAATAAAATCAACAACTCTTCATAGAGTCCAAAGCTTATCTGATGTGGAAACTTATCATGATAAGATATGTGAATATCTTATTGTGACATTTGTGGATTGAAGCGATTCCGAGCTTAGTTGGCTCCGGTGTTCCCTTGTAAGTGAAGTGAATCTAAGCTACACTTAACGGATCTAGTTGAATGATAAAGCAGATCAATTATAATATAATTGTGTGCAATGTAAAGTGTTATCTATCTTTAACATCTTAATCTGATGGCGAGTTGTCATAAACTTGAGTTCGGATTGTAAAACTCAAACATCATCATTTTTGGTGTTTAACCGTCATTAATTTGTTGCGGGTTCAACAAAGAAAATCAAGCCCCGTCACATGTTCAAATGTTTTATTTTCAATTTCTAGAAACAGAAGTTTTGTCTGCAATTACTAATAACAGTGAAGAAGGCTAAAGTTACAAAGTCTGTCATGCAAGATAGGTAACGATAGTACAGAAGAGTGAGCCCTATCCTGTTTATGAATGTTGAATTACGAAAACACTCGTTCTCCTTATTTCATCAAAATTTAAATTCTAACCCAGAAACCATGGAATCAATACAAACTGTGCCCTTTTCGAGTTTCCACTTCGTTTTTGTTTATATTTTCATTGTTTTCATCTTTATTGACTTTGCGGACATTTAATATAGAAATTGGAAATACATTTTTGCTTTTTACTGTCATATTCTCTGATAGATGTAAATTAAAGATATTTAATTAATTACAACTTACAACAATTACGAATAATCCTTTTCTGATGCTGCAAATAATTTATTAAAATTCAATTGTTATTTGGACTAGATTTGAATATTTTATGGAATTTGTGGTATTTCTAGCTTCGCAACAAGCAGGCGCGAAATTTTTCCGGTCTTTCCTTTGGGAAATTCATCAAGAATGTATAGCCCGCCCCGCAGATGTTTGTAAGAGGCTAGCTTTGCTGAATATCATTCAAACAAAACATATTTTATTAATGGCTTTTATCTATTCCACAAGAATGAAAATCAAATATTATTATTTTTACACATACCATTAGCATACTGCTTGATCTCCTCTGCAAATTTTGATCTATCTCCAACCACATTCGCATGAAGTGTCACGAAAGCGCGTGGCACATGTTCAGCCTCATACGGGACACCTACCACGCACACCTGACTGACTTTGGGGTGATTCCCAATCACATTTTCCAGCTCAGTGGGAGAAATCTAGAAAACAAGTACATAAAAAATCAGCACATCAGTAAAATATTTATATATTTCTGCAAAGTCCTTCCTTATATCTTAATAATCCTTACATGGTTATTTCCTAATTTAAATATTTCTTTCATTCTGTCCACAACATAAAGAAATCCATTATCGTCAAAGTAACCCATGTCGCCAGTTTTGAAATACCCATCAACGAATGCATTGTTGGTAGCCTTCAGAAGATAAAAACATTTTGTCAACCCCAACCCAGCCATACAAAACCAAACGTATAAAATTACCTTAATCCCAAAATTGTATTTATACCTCTGGATTATACAAATACGACTGAAAAAGTCCTTGGGATTTCATACAAATTTCACCATTTTGGTTTACCCCCAGTATTTCGAGGGTTTCGGGATCTCTAATTTGGATTTCCGTTCCTGGAAAAGGCTTTCCCACCGAGAACTCAGGAAGATCTGTTGTCCATCAGTTGAGAAATCAGAAACAGTTAACGGTTCAATCATGATAGATGATTAACAAAATTGACAAAGTACCTCGTATAGTACAAGGCTCCCCCTCTTCTTTCTGTGGGACAGCGCTGGTGGAGCATAGCATATTTTCTGTGCTTCCAAATGACTTTAAAGTCAAAGTAAAAAAATCTGGTAATTTTACTACCTCACGCTTAATTTATCATTAAAGTTGACATACGAACGAACCACCATAATATCCTTCATGTTTGGTAACGTCATGATTGCTTTCAATATAGTGGGCGTAATAGGCATCCCTCCTACCATTGCCACTTCAATGCTGCTAAAATCGTATTTTTTGGCAGCGGGCCCCGCCATTGCCACAATGTGAGGGGGAAATCCGAAGACAACACCGGGCTGAACAAAAGACACTACATCTAACCATGTCTTCGTCGTATTTTGCGTATAGTTATATTTTTAAAAATACCTTGTATTTATCCACAGCTCGAAAAATATTTTCATAAGTTACATTGGATATAAAAAGACCGGTTTTCCCACTTCCCACAAATAACATTCCAAGAAGCGTTCCACTTATGTGCGTTGCTTTGACGGAAATGAAATTAGGCTTGTGTTGGCAGAAAGGCATCAATGAATAAACACGAATTTGATATAATAAAGACCGGTGTGTATGCACAGCACCCTTTGGAAGTCCTGCAAAATAAAGAGGTATTGTTATCTCGCCTCAGAACTCATTTAAGACGACACGCCAGTAGTTAATTTACCGGTGGTTCCCGAAGTACACAGGATAATGGAAGGGTCGTCCTCCTTTATAAGAAAGTCGGGGCAATCTAAATTTTTCAGTTCATGGCTAGTAATACGACGTGAATGTAATACAATTATCGCTGGTCAATCTTTAAAACAACATTAATTTACCGGAGCCATCATCATTGTCCAGGAAAGCTTGAAGGGATGGTAAACCCGATGAATTTTGATTAACAGTGATGACATGGGCGTCCCATCCACAATTTCCAGCTACATTTTTGCACATTGTAAGTACTTCCTCTTCCTCTTCGCACACAAGAAATCTTGCACGACTTTCGTTAACCCGAAGTAGCAGAGTATCTGAATCCAAATGAGAAATTTTTGAATGAGCATGAAAGTTTAACAATGCTTCTCTTGACGACAATTGTTTGACATTTTGCTAAAAAGTACAAAATATTAAGAAGAAACTCATACCATAATCATCGTCCGGATAGGAGGCTCTAACAATACCGTTTGATCTCCAAACGCCGTTCAGAAAAATGGGTAGTTTACCAACATCTTTCATCATGTGGATGACGACATCGCCCTTCCTCAACCCTAATTTGTAAAATGCACTCGCAATTTTCTTGGTTTCTTCACCAAATAGACTAAAAAGTCTCGTCTCTCCTGTCAGTCCATCGATCTATTAATTCGAAGGGGAAAAGAAATAAAGATTTCGTGCATGATTAAAAAGAAAACCTCTAACCCATAGATATTGATTCTCCAAAATTGCTCATTGAAAAATTGCTCAACTTTCACGAAATAACACATAAATTTTAAAAATAAATTTAACTCGTTGCGTTGAAAAGTTATTGTGCGAAAAGACAAACGGATACGCGAAGACAACCCTAGCAAAATAATGTTGCTTGCAAAATAGATGCAAGTTAAATACATTTTTCGAGCACTGTTCTGCTGGTACACCTACCAAGGTATTTTTATAGTGTTTTTTGGAGTGCGACTGAGATCTCCACTCTTCACTTACAATATAATCCCCTAGCCCTTCCTTTGCGAATGCGAATTTCTCCGCTTGTGCCAGACAGTACTCCGGTAAAGTTTTCTCTTTTATAGGCGGTATTTCTTCGTAGAGCGACTGCAACGTGGACTGGACTTCCATCTCTTAAATCCTTTTTGCAAGTGAAGGGGAATAAATATGTTTAAACGGGCCCCTATATTTAGCCTGTTATTAAATGAGTAAAAAGGGCGAAATTTTATGGATTTCTTTTGAAGAAATTATTTGGAACAACGATGAGCAATTGCATGTTTGCACCTTCACTTTAGCACAAATACTGGACACATTAACTGTGATATTTAACACAGCAAATCTTTTATTTGGAGCTGTCACGGCATCTAAAATAGCCGTGTGATGATGTAAACATAATAATAATAACTAGATGTATTTAGATGGTAATGTTATGACGATAGGCATGATATACCTATATAAACATGTGTGATTGACTAACTGTCTCTGGACAGATTTTGGCCGAGTCAGTGGGTGTGTAGACGAGGATTATTGATAAGGAGCACCAAAGACAGTAATTTGCAAAAAACATTCGTGCGAGAGCATATTAGTTGGCCAACAAATAAGGATTGAATGAATTAATTGATGCTATGAAAGATTTTGTTAATGGGAAATTTTGGGACGTATAGCTAGCTATAAGTGGGAGAGATATGGTTATATCGTAACAACATTATGGTGACAGCCTGTTGGTCAGCCTTACAACGGACATGTCATGGATCAGGCAAATGATATCACAAACACATTGTCAAAAAAAATTGAAGGGCATACCTAATCATTGACCTGATATAAATGTTATCGGTTACTGGTGTACACTCATTTCTCACGACATCTTATAACAGTACACATTTACATTTTACAACAAACTCGTACTATTTTATCCACATCAGATCGCTTAGATCAGAGTTTTAATATTGAAATAAGGGTATTCCATGAACCGCAGAAGCAGATATATCTGACAGACTGCTGGCTCAAATCTGAGCCGTTTTTAATTTACAGGAGGAGCAATGTAAGGTATTGATGTTGCACTCGAAGTCTGTCCGTCTTTCGTCCGTGTGCGCTTTAACTTTTGAACGAAAAGAAGTTCACCGATTTTTATTTTGGGAATCGAGACCTATACGCCAGGACTAGGTTAAGTTTGAAGATGAACGCCATAAGGTCTACAATAATTTTTAAATGACACCCATAAGTGAAAATATGCGCACAAATACATCATAATGAGTTGAGTAATTATCACAAGTTTAACCACCGTTGGTTGAGCCTAAAGGGCAGCATAGGTCGAAGTTTTAAAAAATTGTTTTGTCGCAAAAAGGTATTTCAAGTTCTATTGGTGAGTTTTTTAATCGAATTAGTGAATTAAATGTCTCTAGATTTTTAACACTCGCGCATGTAAGTTTATCAATAAATGAAAGATATATTGGAACGACAAAGCTTTACCTGGTGATAGCCAATTTGCAGAGAATCAGAATCGACCATAAATTAATGGTCAATCAATCAATTTACTGATGTATGATAGATTATCCACTTTTAGGAGCAAGTTGAATGATAAAGCAGGTCAATATAATATAATTGTTTGCAAGAGTTCTATACTTCTTTAAAATCTTAATCTGAGTTGTCATAAACTTAAATTCGGATTGTAATAAATACTCGCTTGTCCACGTGTATTTCTTTACTTTTTCCCTTGGAAAATCCTCACAATTACTACGGCAAGGACCACATAAACTAAAATAAAAGTAATTTAAACTATAGGCCTTCTCGGGCGGATGTGGTCACCCTCGTGACCACTTTTGAACTACAACATTTCATTTTTAATATAAATCTGTTAAACATATTAGAAAGCATTTACTTGAAAATTTTTAAAACAATGAAACTTAAATTTAGGAGCATTTTTGAGAGTCGTAAACATTAAAATAATGTAAATGAGATTACTATTGGAACAAATGGACAGGGCAGCAAATAATATTCTTGTTATTTTATCATAAAATTAAAATTTTATGTTCTAATGCATACTTCCGGTAATAAAATTTTTATGAATAAGTCATGTTTACGTTACCTTGAAATTTGACACCGACGCAAGACTATTTTCACCCATTGGATTACTCTTCTTTATATAGGCAGAACATCGCCTTGGATTCAGCAAATTCAGCAACAAATTAAAAATTCTTTTGTTGGCAAGGTGATAACGAAACTGATATAATTTGTTTCATTACCATTACCGAGTTGCTTTGACGCTTCTGCATCCCGAGTTTACAAATATTTATGGGCATTCTCCATAGTGGTTTTTGAAACCAATTGTATAAAGTTAATGTACATTGGAATTTTAGGGATAAGCAAAACAATCCACGATGGATGTAAAAAAAATAAGATATTTTCAAATATTACTTTATTCATTTTATGGTGTCAAAAATATTTCCTGTTCAATTTATTGATTGGTCATTTCTGCCACAATTTTGGAATTTGGCGTGAATACCGAGAATTAAAGTTGAGTATAAATTATTAAAATTTATGGCACTTCTAACTTTTGGACAAGCTGACGTGAAATTTTCCCCGTTTTTCCTATCGGAAACTCATCAATAATGTACAGTCCTCCACGCAGATGCTTATAAGTAGCCAAATTTTCTGGATATTTTTAAATTAAATTATTCGTTAATTAACTTGACAGTTCTACAATTGTGAGATTGCATTCCTTTAATATTTTGTTTCTCAGACTCACCATTAGCAAACTGCTTGATTTCCTCTGCAAGTTGTGACCTATCTCCTACAACGTTCGAATGAAGGGATACGAAAGCACGTGGCACATTTTCACATTCATACGGGACACCTACCACACATACCTGACTAACACTGGGGTGGGTTCCAATCACATTTTCGAGCTCAGTGGGGGAAATCTTGAAAGTGTACATAGCACATGTAGAAAAACTTGTGAACAATTTGTTATAAATTAAAAATTTGAGAAAATTTAGCAATGATAGATAAGCCCCAAATAATTCTCACATGATTTCCTCCAAATTTAAAAATCTCTCTCATTCTGTCCACAACATAAATAAATCCATTATCATCATAATAACCAAAATCGCCAGTTTTGAAATATCCATCCACGAATGCATTGGCGGTAGCCTTCAGAATAAAAAAATATTATCATCCAAATAAATTCATCATCATCAAATTTGCCAAACACTTTATTATTACCTCAGGGTTCAGTAAATAGGAGTGAAATGACCCCTGGGATTTCATACAAATTTCCCCCTTTTGGTTCGGCCCAAGTATCTTGTATGTTTCCGGGTCTCTAATTTGGACGTCTGTTCCTGGTAAAACCTTTCCCACCGAGAAATCAGGAAGATCTACTCAGCGTCCATTGTAAAATCAGAGATGATAACTAACAGGTTGAAGGGGTAAATAATGATTAGTTAAAAATTTGTGTACCTCGTATAGTACAAGCTGTCCCCGGTTCTGTTTGGGGCATGCCGCTTGTTGTACATAGGGTATTTTCTGTACATCCAAATGTCTATGCAGTTTTAAGAAAACATTTTAACAATTGAATAGCAGGATTGAAGATAGCCTTCATTAAAAATTACGAACCACCAATAAATCCTTCATGTTCGGTAACGTCATGATCGTTTCAAAAATTGTTGGTGTGATGGCCATTCCTCCCACGATTGCCACTTCAATGCTGCTAAAATCGTATTTTTTGGCAGCGGGTCCCGTCATTGCCAGAATATAAGGCGGAAATGCATATACAAGCCCCGGCTAAACAAAGACAAGACAAGACATGTTATGTTAGCATCTCATTCATCGTGACAATCATGAATATATTTTTATTTAAAAAATTTACCTTGTATTTATCTGCGACTAGGAACATATTTTCTGGCGTTAAATATGACAAAAACACGCCAGTTTTCCCACTCCCAATAAGAATCATTCCCGCCATCGTTCCACTGATGTGAGTTGCTTTGGTGGACATCATATTAAGTTTGTGTTGGAAAAATGGCATTAGTTCATATACACGAATTTGGTATAATAAAGACAAGTGCGTATGAACAGCACCCTTTGGAAGTCCTGCAAAATACAGATGGTATCATTATCTCGTTTCAGAAATCATTTAAGACGACACGCCAGTAGTTAATTTACCGGTGGTTCCTGAAGTACACAGGATGATGGAGGGGTCGTCTTCCTTCATAAGAAATTCGGGACAATCTGTAAAGTGACAGGTTATTGCTCAACAATAAATAGCAAAAACGTAAGATTGTCGACATACTAATATAATTACTTTACCGGAACCATCGTCATTGTCCAGGAAATCTTCGATGGAGGTCAAACCTGCCGACCTGCGATTAACGGTGATGACATGCACGTTCCATTCACAATTTTCAGCTACTTTTTTGCACATCGTAACGGTCCCCTCTTCTCCTTCGCATACAAGAAATCTCACTTGGCTCTCCTTCACCCGATGTAATAAAGTGCCTGGAATAACATTTTTAATGTTTGCCTTATCATGTTTAAAAGTGTAATAGTTTCCGCAAAGTACAAAATACTAAGAAAACCCTACCAAAATCATCGTCTGGATAGGATACTCTGACAATGCCATTTGATCTCCAAATCCCGTTAAGGATAATGGCCACTTTGGTTAGGTCCTTTATCATATGAATGACGACATCGTCCTTTCTCAACCCTAATTTGTAAAAGGCACTCGCAATTTTCTTGGTTTCGTCGACAAACCGGCTGAAAAGTCTCTTTTCTCCTGTTAGCCCGTCGATCTTGTTATAGATCGACCAAAAGATAAAAGAGATAACCAAAGATAGTTCCTAGTCCCTACATGTACTCATTTAAATTCATTTATATTCATACTTACAGCATATTCAACTCGGCCTTCCTTTGTGAATTTCGCCGCTTGTGCCAGACAATACTCCGGTAACGTCTTCTCTTTTATGGATGGTATCTCTTCGTAGAGGGACACCAATTTTGACTTGACTTCCATCTTTTAAATCGTGCACAATGAAAGAAACATGTCAGTAGATTGTGAATAATTGTCTAAAAGTCGTGGAATGTGTGAGAAAGTTTGCACAAATTTAGTAGAAAGCTCGTATATTGTGTAGTATAAATGTAACGTATAACATGTTCACTAATTGTAAATGAATGATGATAGTTTCGTTGGCGGACTTGCTATGAGTGCAGCAGCAGATAAACCATGAGGAATCCGTTGCGGTCCAAATCGGTTATCTTTTTATCAGGCCAAGTTGAACAAAAGGTCAACCGTTATCTTAAAAACTTAAGCTGAGTTGCTATGCACTTGAATTCGTCTCTTGCATTAGCATTTGTTCTTTATGCACTGTTTCTAAAATAAATGTAACTCATTGTCTTGCATTTGCACGGCACAACTCAAAGTTACGAATATAAAAACTCGGAGCATTCAGTTTAAAACCCGTGATGATAATGACAGCGTTTTGTGTAATCTGTAGAATGAAAGTGCATTTTTTCAAAATCATAGTTGGTAATTGCATTTTTCATTGATTATGAGTTTTTCATACAAGTTATCTTAACCTGTCTGAATTTCAAGCGTTGACTGCAGTTCCTATAGATTGTAAAACAATTGTGTTTTTTGCGTAGGTACGTGTTGATCTATGCCACTCGTTCATTTAAGACTGGACATCAAATGCAATATTTCTGAGGCAAGGTCTCAACGAAATGTATGAAAATGCACATCTTGTAAAATGTCTCCCTTTATCAGAATTAAATTTTAAATTCCAAATGTGTTATATTTCGATGCCGTCAAAATAATTTGTCGCAATCCATTTATGCGAGCCTATTTTATTACAAATTTTGAATTTTACAAAAGTGGAAAGAAGTAATGTTGTTTATAAAAATTGTAAAATTTATAGCACTTCCAACTTCTGGACAAGCAGACGTGAAATTTTCCCGGTTTTCCCCTTTGGAAACTCATCGATAATGTACAGTCCTCCACGCAGGTGCTTGTAAGAGGCCAGCTTTCCTGAAGATCACATAATTAAATTATTTGTAAAAAAAAATATCTCCACAGTTCCACCGGGACGAGATTTAAGTAAATTGTAATTGTTTTAATCATACCATTCGCAAACTGCTTGATCTCCTCTGCAATTTGCGATCTATCTCCCACCACATTTGAATGAAGTGTTACAAAAGCGCGTGGTGCAAATTGAGCCTCACACGGGATACCTACCACGCACACCTGACTGACATTGGGGTGGGTTCCAATCACATTTTCAAGCTCAGTGGGGGAAACCTAATGGCGAGTAAATCACATCAACTTAAGGAAAATTCGTTGTAATTAAATATCTGCTAAATTATGCAATAGTCCCTTTACATGGTTGCCTGCATGTTTAAAAATTTCTTTCAGTCTGTCCACAACGTAAATAAATCCATTATCATCGTAGTAACCAAAGTCGCCAGTTTTGAAATACCCATCCACGAATGCGTTACTAGTGTCCTTCAAAATGGAACAAGAATCTCTTTAAAAGAAAGTAATCGACGCAACAATTTCAACCTCTATTGAAAAATATACATTTACCTCGGGATTAAGCACGTAAGACTGGAATAGTCCTTGCGATTTCATACAAATTTCCCCTTTTTGGTTCACCCCAAGTATCTCGTAAGTTTCCGGATCTCTAATTTGGACGTCCGTTCCAGGAAACGGTTTTCCCACCGAGAAATCAGGCAGATCTATTCTTCATCAGTTATATTGCTGTAAATGCTAATTAATTAATTTTCCTACCTCTTATGGTACAAGGACTCCCCGGTTCAGTTTGCGGCATGGTGCTTGTTGTGCATAGAGTATTTTCTGTACATCCGTACGTCTAAATATTTAGAGAAAATGTGAAAATTAAAAAAAAAATGAACACTTCTAGTAACATAGTAACAGGGAACACGTTACATTCGTATCTTTCACGAACCACCATGATGTCCTTCACGTTCGGCAACTTTAATATTGTGTGAAAGACAGTGGGCGTAATGGACATTCCTCCCACAATTACCACTTCAACGCTACTAAAATCGTATTTTTGGGCTGCCGGTCCCGTCATTGCCACAACGTAGGGAGGAAATCCAAATAGAAGGCCAGGCTAAAGAAAGACAGGATATATGGCATCTCACGTTGGTGCATACCCATTGTAAAGTTTAAACGTACTTACCTTGTACTTATCCGCAATTTTAAACATATTTTCCGGCGTTATATTTGAAAGAAGCACGCCGGTTTTTCCGCTTCCCATCAAAACCATTCCCACCATCGTTCCACTTATGTGGGTCGCTTTAGTGGTAATGAAATTAAGCTTGTGTGACGTAAACGGCATCAACTGATACACACGGATTTGGTATAGTAAAGACCTGTGCGTATGGACAGCCCCCTTTGGAAGTCCTGTAAAATTATAGAAGTAATTAACATTATCTTGTTTTAGACAACATATGTGGTCAACTTACCAGTGGTTCCAGAAGTGCACATGATAATGCAAGGATCATCTTCCTTCATCAGAAAGTCGGGACAATCTGTAAAGATCACAGATTACATATATTGAACTATTAAGAAAAAGTCAATATAAACCTACGTCATACCTGAACCATCGTCGTTGTCCAGGAAATCTTGGATGGAAGCCAAATCCGATGAAGTGCGGTTAACGGTGATGACATGTGCATCCCATCCACAATTTGCAGCAGCATTTTTGCACATGGTGACCTCTTCCTCTTCGCAGACAATAAATCTCACTTTGCTCTCCTTCACCCGATGTAATAAAGTGTCTAAATAATAATTATTTATTAATTATTTATAATTTTACGATATTTTGCTAGAAATTTAAAAAAACATAAGCAACTACCATAATCATCGTCTGGATAGAAGATTCTTACAACGCCGTTTGATCTCCAAATGCCGTTTAGGACAATGGGAACTTTGGAAAGGCCCTTTATCATGTGAATGACGACATCGTTTTTCCTTAACCCTAATTTGTAAAAGGCACTCGCAATTTTCTTGGTCTCTTCATCGAACTGGCTAAACAGTCTCTTTTCTCCGGTTAGCCCATCGATCTTTGTGTACACCGAACCGGACAAACGATAAAAACAAAAAATATTCCAGCGCTGCTCTACAAATGTCACTACCATCAATACACTTATTCTATACGTACGTAATTATATTCATATTTACACCATATTCAACTCGACCATCCTTAGTGAATTTCTCCGCTTGCGCCAGGCAATATTCCGGTATAGTTTTCTCTTGTATATCCGGTATTTCTTCGTAGAGAGACTGTAATTTTGACGGGACTTCCATTTTTTTAACAATTAAATGAATTTGTTGGTTGTGTATTAGCAGATCATTAAAAGTGTATAGTTTTTAGGATAGTTTGTACAAAGCTATTTGTGAAAATGATTCAGCTGTCACTTTTTAAAAAATTACACTTTACACATTACTACACTTTTGTGCAGTATTGGGTGGATTATAAAGATTTTTGGTGCTTCTTCCTGACAAATATTGAGTGAATGAGTTGATGGATGTGTGATCAGATCATAATATGGAAGATATTGGGATTGGCACCAAGTAAGTGACTCGTAGTTATATACCTAAGCATATTGTAACATCATTGTTGTGCTGTCTGTCCGTCTGTTCCAATACAAAATGTAACCACGCATTCCCAAATTATTACATATTCTGATTATGTTAGAATTATTTAATAAGCGTGTTCGGGCACCTTTACGACATCAGTTACCACTTCGCAAGATTTTCACATGCAATTTTAATGTGCAATACACTCTACGTAATTTTCGAAAGGTTGTTTACTGTATGTGTAGTTTAGGTATAGCATAAAACAGGTTTTCTTTTTGCGAGGATATAGTGGCAATCTCAGCGATAGACCTGTTATTATTAGTACGATACGGTAGGTAGATTATGTGGAATCCACTGCTATCCAAATCGGCTATTATCCATTTATCAGTCCAAGTTGAGTAACATTGAAGGTCCATTATATATACCCGTGTTTGCAAGTGTTTTCTTAATAACTTAACTTAATATGAGATCCCAATATACTTCGATTGTATATTTGTTCTACGTAGGTAAGGCAAAAAAGAGAGTAATAGATCGTTCTCGTTGTCTTGTAGATACGTTTGAAACATTTCGTGCCGCCATTCAAGGTTATAGATATAAATAAAAGCTCAGAACATGCAGGTCACAAGACCATGACAATGGCAAAGTTCTAAAGTTGTGTCGCATGAAAGTATAAAACCATCCTGATTGACAGCAGGTTGTGAGTTTTTCATGGTCAACCTCTTTCGTTGAAGTATGTCAAGCTACCGGAAGTGGTTCAACCTGAAGGTGGCCATTCTGTCGTTCTAGCGACCACTCTCAAAAGTAGTATATAAATATATATATTTTATATGAGTTGATATACGTAATTATTCCTATTATATATAAATTAAGTTAGAAACGGAGAACCAAAGCTGCGTGTATTTGCATTTCGAATTAGTTCGTCCTATTTTTGATTTTTATCATTATTTTGTCTTCCGGTTTTAGATTTTCCGTTCTTATGCTTTAATTTTAATGTCAGGAAGCAAAATGTTAACAACAATTAATAACATACATTAGTTGTCATCAAAAAGTCAAATTCATTTATGTAAGAAGACCGTATTATGCCCGTACGCACAAGGAAATTTCACTCGATTTTACTATAAATGGTAAAGTAGATACGTTTTCTTCATTAAAGTATAAATGCATATTGGAAGGAAATAAAGCGACATGGTGAACCACTGTGACAAAATAAAACCTCTTGGAAATCGCGATAACAATTTGATTATTGCTAATTACCTCAGTGGACAGGTTCCACATTAGCCAAGAACTCAAAACTGCAGAAAAGCAATATAGAGATGCAATTTTACTTTTGCTTGACATTCTAAGATGGAGATGAAATAAGAACGATTATTAAAATTACAATATACATAATTCTATCTGTATTTATACTTGTATATTTTGAAGCTGAAGAAAATGATGTTACATACAATTCATTTATATGAGTCATTTTTACTTCGGGATTTCAATTTTGCATAAATAGAGTGACTTAAAGTAGTTTATAATAATTATGGTACTTCCAACTCCTGGACAAGCTGACGTGAAATTTTCCCCGTTTTTCCCTTTGGAAATTCATCTATAATGTAAAGCCCACCTCGCAGATGCTTGTAAGAGGCTAGCTTTCCTGGATATCATAAAAATATTTTGTAAAATATTAATTCAACAATCCTAAAATGAGCTGTCCTTTCTCTTATTTAACTTTTATTTGTAATACGCATACCATTAGCAAACTGCTTGATCTCCTCTGCCATTTTTGATCGATCTCCAACCACATTCGAATGAAGTGTCACGAAAGCGCGTGGCACATGTTCAGCTTCATACGGGACACCTACCACACATACTTGACTGACATTGGGGTGATTTCCAATCACATTTTCGAGCTCAGAAGGGGAAATCTAGAAAACAGAAAATCACCCAACAACTTGTTGAAAACATGTTACAAATTAAATAGCTACACATGTATTAGTATCGCCTGTATAATCCGTACATGACTGCCTCCATATTTGAAAATCTCTTTAAGTCTGTCCACAACGTAAATATGGCGGTAGCCTTGAAATAAATTGAATCAATCAAACAATCTTACAAAATTTACATTGTGCAATTTTGCGGGGACTGATTTTTGAATGAAATGGGTTATTATAAGAGGAGAGGTGTAGCTAACAGCTTGTCAGGAAAAAAATCCCCCCATTTCAAATACACATAATATTTGATTACAAATATTTTATACCTCCTCATTAAGCAAATACGAATGAAATAACCCTGGGGATTTCAAGCAAATTTCCCCATTTTGATTCGACCCCAGTATCTCGTTAGTTTCTACGTCCCTAATTTGAAGTTCTGTTCCAGGAAAGAGTTTTCCCATTGAGAAATCTGGGAGATCTGTTCTCAAACAGAAAAGAGAATTATCTAAAAACTGGTTTCATCATGTAGTGAAGTGAGATACACTTACCTCTGATTGTACAAGGTTCCCCCTCTTTTGTTTGAGGAATACTGCTTATCGTGCATAGGGTTAATTCGGTACATCCATACGCCTGCTCATTAAATCCAAAAAACGACACATTGACATGGGGACACAACGAAGTAACGGAATAAGTTATGAATGTGCAATCTTCATTTGTTGTACAAACCACAATGACATCTTTCACGTTTGGTAACTTTTTGATTGTTTTAAATGTAGTTGGTGTAATGGGCATCCCTCCCACTAATACGACTTCAATGCTGCTAAAATCATATATTTTGGCGGCAGGTTCCGTCATTTCCAGAATGTAAGGGGGAAACCCAAATACAAAGCCAGGCTGAAAAAGGTGTTATGTAGTTAATATCAATTAAATATTATATTTCATATCCTCAATTTACAAAACACAAATACCTTATATTTATCCGCGATTCGAAACATATTCTCTGGAGGTACATTTGACAGAAATACACCGGTTTTCCCGGATCCCAAAATAATCATTGGGAGCATCGTCCCACTTATGTGCGTTGCTTTAGTGGACATGAAATTAAGCTTGTGTTGTGTAAACGGCACCAATTCATACGCACGTATTTGGTATAATAAACCTCTGTGCGTGTGGACAGCCCCCTTCGGAAGTCCTGTAAAAATTAGGGATAATTAAAATTATCTGGTTTCAAATAGAACGATGTACGTATAGGAAACTTACCAGTGGTTCCTGAAGTGCACATGATAATGCAAGGATCATCCTCCTCCAGAAGAAATTCAGGACAATCTGTAAAGTTGGCAAGTCATGGAACAATAGGAAAAAAGTAAGATTGGGACATACTAATGTACACATAACTTTACCAGAGCCATCGTCACTGCCCAGAAAACCTTGGATGGAAGGTAAGTTCCCTGTAGTAAAGTTAACGGTGATGACATGGGCCTTCCACCCACAAATTGCAGCTACATTTTTGCACATTGTGACTGTCTCTTCTTCCGCTTCGCAAAGAAGAAATTTCACATGGCTCTCCTTGACCCGATGTAATAAGGTGTCTGAAATAACAATTAAAAAAGTTTGATAATGCTTTTCCTGTTGCCCATTTAAAGACATTGACCCTAAAAGTACAAATTATTCAGAAAACCTCACCAAAATCATCATCAGGATAGGATACCCTGACAACGCCATTTGATCTCCAAATCCCATTAAGGATAATGGCCACTTTAGTAAGGTCCTTTATCATGTGAATGACGACATCGCCCTTTCTCAACCCTAATTTGTAAAAGGCACTTGCAATTTTCTTGGTTTCTTCATCAAACCTATCAAACAGTCTCTTCTCTCCTGTCAGCCCATCGATCTTATTATACAAAAGAAAAAAATCTCTCCAGGGCAAGGCACAACCAACGTGGAAAAACTTATACATGTAAAGTAGTTCACACTTACTGCATATTCAACTCGGCCTTCCTTTGAGAATTTCTCCGTCTGTGCTAGGCAGTACTCCGGTATAGTTTTCTCATTTATCGGTGATATTTCATCGTAGGGAGACTGCAATTTTGATTTGTTTTCCATTTTCAATCCTTTACAATTGAGATATCTTTACGACACGAAATGCTGGATTGACCTAACCGACACGGTTACGGATACAGTTGATGCTGTGTATGATGTATAGGCATGTGTTTAAATGTGTGAATGCGGTAGTTAGTTGGCGATCCTTGTGACCACTTTGTAAGATTTTCACAGGCAATATAGTCTGACATGTTTAATCTTTATGCTTTTCACTTTACACAGTTTATAGGAATGTTTAAGTTTACGGTGCGCTTTGCTAGCTAGTTTACTTTTTGTGATAATATATCAGTCTTTAAAATGGACTTGTGATGAGTGCAAACTGAACAAATTGGTCATGATCATCTTATCGGGCCTGGTTGTATAACAGAGGGGTAAATATATATGTCATTGTCTTATATGAAAAATAAAATAGTTCAGGGTTATCTTAATACTTTAATCTGACATGAGGGGTGCTATAAACTGGAACTCTGATTATAATTTTAAATCCCACAAGTCTCATGAATCACTAGCACTACATTTTGGAACATCCAAAGCGACCATGTATTTAACATATAGACTTCATTCTTGAATGTGTTTATATATATTTTAAAGAAAAAGAAAACAAAATTTACGTAAATTATATTTACTACTTGAGTTTTGTAAAGTTGGGTAGACTACATCATGCTACAAATAAAAAATATTAAAATTTATGGCACTTCCAACTTCTAGACAAGAATACGTGAAATTCCTTTATTGGCAACATTTCATCGTAGATGGACTGCAATTAAGTATGACGTGTCTTCCATTTTTAATTCTGCACAATTGAGATAACTTCCCCCAAATAAGCACGTCGTTTGATTGGCCTGAACCTGTATCCGTGGAGTTTTTGGTTAGTTTTTGTAAAAGTATTTGATTTCTTAATGATGCTGTCGTTCGAACAAAATTGCGTGTATGTATCTTACAGGTACGCTATTGAACTAAATTTATCACGAGATGCTTTTCAATGTGTGCGGAATGCGTATGCTTGTGCGAAATGACCAAAAAATATGACCGCAGACGTAAATTACAACACTCAGAAAGGCCACAAAAATTACCACAGAAAAGAGTCATGAGTCATGACATACCCAATATATTAAACTACATATTTCAACAAATCATCGTCAATTAATACTTAACGCTCTATGCTGATATTTTAATGAACGCCAATGGTAAACATCTTCCTAAATGCAATTTAACTCTCGTCTTAATTTTCACTCTTTTTAAGGGTTTATCGGTGGTATGGCATTATCATATATGGCCCTTTTCTCCTTTCTGTATTTAGAAGTTAGGAGGTCTCAAATAGTTCCACGTTATTTTCAAAATTATAAATTGCACAAATCTGAAATGAGAAGGCTGGATTGGAAATACTGTTAGTACCTGTCAAAGTTGTCCATAAATTGAAATAATGCTTCGTAGACT
>JAHZNE010005689.1:0-17702 GCA_027744055.1 Callyntrura sp. NNG-2020
CATCAATTTACGACATTTTTATGGACAAGATTATTCACTGACAAGCAGACTGCATAGTAATCGTATCCAACTTCTCGTGTAATATATACAAACATGACGTAAGTTCCCTACAGCAGTTATTGAAAGGATAGAGACGCAATATGCAATCCTGGGGTGTTCGTCACCTGCCAATTGTGAATATTTGTAACAAATTCTCCTGTACTCCCCGTCACGTCGACACCAGATCCATTAGTTAGCTCCCGCGCCGGTGTCACATACTACATACACACGCCCACCGCATTCACAATATTTTAATGCATGGTTTTTTTTTTGTTTTTGACTTTTTAAGCTTTCAACGCCTCCGAAACTAATGATGATCACTCTAAAATGTTCTGGGCTGCGTCAGACAAAAAGCCCTTTCAAAGGACGCGTAATTACATTTAAAAAATCGTCCATTAGTTCATGATTTTCTCTATACATTTAGGGATGCTGTGACATTTCAATTTCTTTTATTATGCCGTGTCCCAGTTCCAGTGTGTTCATACATTTCCCTGATTGTCCCCCAATTCGGATTCCCAAGTTTTGTGCGGCCGAGTAAAGCTTGGAACTTTGGAGGGTTGGGAAGCCATTGGTGTTCCGTTACAGTTAGACATGTTGCCATTTCAGGACTGTGAGTGATGGTCTAAAAATTACTGCAATTACAAATGGGGAAATGGCCAATATAGGAATAGTTGTGACTGTGAGATATGGAATGAATGAATGAGTAGTGCTGGGCGTGGCATCAGGTACCCCGTCGATGCCATTCTCCTAGGTCGTGTCATATCATTTTTGCCGGCAATCTTCCCAATCTATTATGTCATGTTGGATATGGCTGTCTATCTACAGGTTTGCTTGTGTTGTCTTTACGGTTTTTGTGTGTTGTGCTGAGTGAATAAATATCATGCACATCACAGGCTGTTGTGATTCACATCCTAAGTATGTTCTCACAGGAATATCATATTATGATGATGACGATATGAATGATGACGATTTAGGGCAGATGTTGTTTTTTAGTGGATGGATCGATGCCATTCCATTATACCGTTATGTTATGTTGATCCTAAGCTTCAAATCCGAGAATATGTAATACAGCATCATTCATTATCATTTCACTTCAAAATTGCAACCCATTATTGCCATTACAATTACGTACTTGAGATAATAAATTTGTTGGTATAGTATAATGTATAGGAAATAGTAGAAGTAAAACGAGCCAGGGCAGGGGAAAGGTGTGTTCAATTTTCCTGTATTTCATATGACTCAAATAAGTTTTGTTTTACACAATGATAAATTCAAGTGTCAGAAAATAAAGAAGATGTAAGTAGAAAAACCCCAGCAGTGTATTTGTATTTTATATTAATCCACCTCTTTGGTTCCCTGATCTCTTAATCCGATTTCTGCCCATATATCCGGATCTTTTCTTTCCTACGATCACATCACCATATTTCCATTCACTCAACACATTCCAACACCATATAACTTGCAAAGATGAACGTACATTGATAGCTAATGTTATATATATGACATATGTGTTGCGTGAATTTAATATTATCTATCTCTTGGTATCGTCATCTCCCCTTTCCTTTTTCGCAGAGCAATACAACATCCTCGCATTACATTCAACATTCAACATTACACTCTAAAAGAAAAAAGTATATATATACATTATCAACCCATATATATCAATAGGCAATTGTAGAAGGAAGCACATACTTTTTAAATGTGCACTGTTTTTATTGTGATTTCATTGTGATCCTCCCTGCTAGAAATCTCAAACTTCGATTTTGAAATGAAACTACTTTACTTACAATATAAAAACATGTATATATGGTGTTTATAAGTCATAGTTTGGTTAGTTTGTGGGGAGCATAATGAAATCTGCAAAAGTGTAAATATGTATTAAAAAGTACAACAAGAAGTGCAGAGTTTCGTTTGTGGTGGCGTTGGTGTTAAATAAAAGTAAGCAGTGATACCGATACGATACACCAAAATAATAATAGTTCGTAGAAACTAGAATACATTTCGTCCCTCACACTGCTAACATCATAATCATAAACGTCTTCCGTCTTCCCTAGAAGAATATTACACTTCAGTATTTACTGTCTATGTTGAAATAGTTTATTATTAACAGTTTTATTTTCTGTCTCTTTGGTTGGTGGTGCTCAGTGCTCGGGTTTACCAGCATGGACTATGGAGTACGTGCCATACACCCAGTCCTTTGAGCATTTGATATGCGACATTTCCATTTTGTCAGTGAAATTAAGGACAATAGTATGTAGTAACGTATAGAGAGAACAAGAAGTGGGCGCATTAAGAAGTGTAACAGATTTTAAAAATTACAATCGGCAAAGCAAAAGTTGGTTTATAATCGCACAGCTTTTTCTATGAGCATCTCCGTCTGCCAGGACGGGCTGATGTGAGTCAGCAGGAGTAGAGGTGGCACGGCACGATAATGATGATTTGATGATGAAGATCTAGTAACAAACAGCCAAACAACTCCACCAAACCCAGGGAGAACTCCTTTTTTCTTCTCACCTAAAGAGGATAAGCTTTTGATACTGCGCTCCATAACCAACCACAGGAGCTCAATACCATCGCTTTTGACTATATGGTCACGTTAATATTACTGTTACACAACAGTTTTCCTTTCCTACTTCTCCTTCGGGTCTGGGCGATGCTAATAACAAGTCAAGAGACAAGAGGAACATAACCGCTTTGAACTACAAAATAAAATGAGAGAAAAAAACCTACGGTGTGGTCGCTGGTGAGTGAATGGTGTTTTTTGTCGTTGTCGCAAAAACACTAGATATTATTATCATTTTGCGTATTATTCTATTCCCACTGCTACTACTACTGGTGACTACTACTGCTACTAGTAGTGCTCCTCTATGAACCAAAGTGATGATGATGCTATTTTTCCTATCATCTATATAGGCCTCTTCATTTCCAATGAAATTGGGATCACTTTTCGTTGACGCTGCTGCTGTGGTTCTATCTCGCCTCGATAATAATACGGCTTGGCTAATAATGGAGATTATCATGTGAAGAAGTGATGGAGTGTGAAATAGTGTTACAACTGATTGGATTGGATGGGCACAAAGGAAATCTTTCTAACGTTGATAATACACATGGGATGATCTTTAACTTATTTTAGCATTGCTTTGCCAGCGATAAGAAGAATAGTGCGACATAAAATTTGAAGATATAGAAGAAATTGCACCTAGAAATAAACAACAGGAGGAGTTGAATAAGATAATAGCAATGTTATCTGTGCAAAAAATATTCTTACATTTTACATTGTGCGTCTTCTGATCCAATATTCATTCACGCTCTTCCTCCTTGCAGTATAGTGGGATATGTGATGTGATAATAATGAAGTAAATGAAGTCGAATCGAAAAGCGTTCATGTATACGTATATTTTTATCACTTGCCACCACCACCGGTTCGAACGTCCCATATAAAATACCTATGTATATACTTTAATTTAGATACTCGAACCTATTTATTACACGCTCATTAAATTAGTTTCATACTACTTACATACTTAACTGATTTGATTGTATCTTCATCTTTTGAGGAGAACAAATGTTCCGGACGATTCCGATTTTGAATTTATATTATAATGATGATCAATAATATCAAACATTCATGTGTGTACTTATGAGTGTGAACAAAGTAGTAGAACTTTTAACAACGTAAATAAGACAATGTTAAGACGATGTAGGTATAGGCTCTAGTATTTCCGAAACGAGAGTAGTTTTGAAAAGTTTAAAAAGTAGTTTTGTAGGAAGTTATTGTTTACAAACTTGTGTAGATCTGGCGAAACGTAATCAACTTCCAGGTTTGAAGTATGTAACGTGATTTTGTGAATTAGTAGCTGGTGCAGTAACAGTAGATATGTATGCTTTTCCTTTTCTTTTTTAAATTTACTATTTATGAACTATGAGTGATGGCGGTCAGCACAAGTGCTAGTTACGATCATAATCTGTTTAAAGTAGAAGCTTACGGGAATGGAAACAGATCCCTTAAGGGCCTTTAAACATGGAAGTCCAACAGAACCTACTTTCCGAGGATCGTCCGGCGACAGTGCAGCGTCAGTAGGAGGACAAGGGGGACAAGCTTCCTATCAATCCGTGACTTTTGATGGTTCAACTGGCAACCAACCAAGAGCTGGATCTCTTAATAACTCTCCAAGAAGAAAGAAGGTATGATGAGCTAGCTTTGATGATGTTTTGAAAGTTGGTTTTTAATATTGCTTGCTTAAATAATGTTTCAGACTCCTTACCCTGGAAAACCATTTAGTTTAAGTTCAGACGACGACATGATTGACATAACTCATCAAGGAACTGTAAATGAAATGCACGACCATGATGAGGATCTTCCTCCGCAGTCGACAAGTAACAGTATTATATACATATACAACTATTTAGTAACACAGTGTTGTTTTTGTGGTTGGCTAACCGACAGACACCCAAACTTTAATGTTTTTAGGCTATTACGACTCACAACTTCCATCGAAATACGATATGTCTTTCTTTGTGTATATCATTAAAGCTACATATATATTTTAGTGGTGGACCTGGTCTGAAATTATTGGAGGCAAGAACTACAAGGAAGGCGCAGCGGCATACATAATTTCGTACATTTTCTATGTTATGTGGGCCGTGGGTTTTGCAACGCTAGCTGCATCACTAGTCAGAACTTTTGCTCCTTATAGTGCTGGCAGTGGTATACCTGAAATCAAAACCATCCTTAGCGGTTTCATTATTAGGAGCTATCTTGGAAAATGGACACTACTTATCAAATCAGTGGGTATAATGCTGTCAGTTTCATCTGGCCTAAGTTTAGGAAAAGGTATGCACTACTAGATTTTAAGCACTTTCCATATAGTTGCATGCTGGTGCTCCAAAAATTTTAAAAATTTATTGAACTACAAATTATAGAGGGTCCTATGGTGCATATTGCTTGCTGTATTGGAAACATCCTTTCATATTTGTTTCCAAAATACGGAAGAAACGAAGCGAAAAAGAGGGAAATATTATCAGCAGCAGCGGCGGCTGGCGTGTCGGTGGCTTTTGGAGCACCTATAGGAGGAGTACTGTTCAGTTTGGAAGAAGTAAGGATCAGAATAATTAGAAAATTTAACTGAAATAATACCACATATTTTATAATATTATGTGCTTGTGGGAAAGGATAGATCAGAAGATGCAATATAAACTTTTCGTGTGAATTTTCATTATCGCCGCCTATTTAAAAGTGTACGATATAAATTCGTACATAACACATTTTACCTTCGGTTTTAGAAACTCACTGTGGTTAAATGAGTAGTTAAGCACGTCTTCCTTCATCCATCTTTAATCAAAGAGTTCAAAGTTCACCGAGGTTGTTATTTTTATTACTACTTTTATTAGGTAAGCTACTACTTCCCTCTGAAAACCCTTTGGAGGTCCTTCTTTTGTGCATTGGTGGCAGCTTTTGTACTTCAGTCCATCAATCCATTTGGGAATGAACATTCAGTCTTGTTCTACGTTGAGTACAACAAACCGTGGATATTCTTTGAACTAATACCTTTCATTGGCCTAGGAATTATTGGCGTACGGTTTGCCTCAATATCTATGTTATAAACATTTTTTCAGTGAAGGTGTCCAACTAATGAAACTCATTGTTTCGCTTTGCAGGGCCTGATTGGGACACTTTTTATCAAAGCAAATATCTGGTGGTGTAAATATAGAAAAACTTCTAAGTTAGGCCAATATCCAATTACTGAGGTAGTTGTTGTAACACTTCTTACGTCAGTACTTGCGTACCCAAATCCATACACTCGTATGCCAACAAGTCAACTTATTTATCTGCTATTTTCACAATGTGGACTCTCAGTGAAAGACGATATTTGGTTTGTTGATTAATACCCTCTTAATTATTACATTTAATGAAAATCGGTTGATTAAATATTCACCGACAACCCTTTCATTTTTAATGTAGTGATTACAAGCGCAATTATGACCGAGCCCAGGCAGGTGTCGAAATGGCTGAAGCTGGCCCAGGAGTTTTCAACGCAATTTGGCTTCTACTTCTGGCATTGATTTTCAAATTCATAATAACAATTTTCACATTCGGTATCAAGGTTCCTGCAGGCTTGTTTATCCCTTCGTTGTGCTTTGGTGCAATTACTGGAAGGATTGTTGGAATTGCAGTTGAACAGCTTGCCTAGTAAGTTTCCCATGTTTTAGTAATGTGCTTAGCCAAGTAAGTAAATTGTTCAATCATTTTTCATTACACATTGCAGTGCACATTCAGAGTTATGGTTCTTTTCCGGCGAGTGCTTGAAGGGCGAAGATTGTATCACTCCTGGCTTGTACGCCATGGTTGGTGCAGCAGCGGTTCTTGGTGGCGTCACGCGAATGACAGTTTCTCTAGTTGTTATTATGTTTGAATTAACGGGTGGTGTACGCTACATTGTTCCATTAATGGCTGCTGCAATGGCTTCAAAATGGGTTGGAGATGCTCTTGGACGTCAAGGTATTTATGATGCCCATATCAATCTGAACGGGTATCCGTTCTTGGATTCGAAAGAGGAATTTGGACACACAACTCTTGCTGCCGATGTGATGCAACCGAGGTAAAGAAGTGTAAACTGAATACATTTGAACTTAATTACATTATTACATAAATAAGAATAAGTATCAAACTAGACTGCTTGAATTTTTGTGTAGACGTGGGGAACCTTTGTGCTACGTGACCCAGGACTCAATGACAGTAGAAGATGTGGAAAATCTATTAAAAGAAACGGAGCATAATGGATTTCCTGTTGTAATCTCACACGAGTCCCCTTTCCTTGTTGGTTTTGTTTTGAGACGTGACCTCAATTTGGCAATTTCCAACGCAAAGCAGACGGTTGAAGGTGTTGACGGGAATTCCCTTTGCTGGTTCACCAATCATCCTCCAGCAGAACAGTCATCGCGTACCGTTCGAGTAAATACTTTTACTTTACACAAAATCATAAATTGTAGACAGTTTATATTATTGGTAATTTTTACTTCATTTTGACCAACGTTTCAGCCATCTTCAACACCTGTCAAGTTGAAGAAGATTCTCGACATGGCCCCAATTACAGTGACAGATCAAACTCCAATGGAGACTGTGGTTGACATGTTTAGAAAGTTAGGACTTAGACAAACACTTGTCACGCATAATGGGTAAATTTTAAAATACTTTAAACTGAATCTTGGCAATTGTTATTTTGTACTACGCTGTTATTTATTTATTTATTTTAATGATTATTTATCGTTTGACAGTCGCTTATTGGGAATCATTACGAAAAAGGATGTCCTTCGGCATGTGAAGCAGATGGATGACGAGGACCCAAATTCAGTTTTATTCAACTAACGGTTAACTAATCAAATGTACTATGATGTATGAGTCTATCTTAGGAAGCACATATTATGTTTGTATACTATACTATACTCACTTCTACAACTTCAAGACATTTGGTTTCAAAAGGGCCAAGTTTCGTTACCTATTTGCACATATAAAATATTATCATTTCTAAACGTTTTTAAACCGGTCATATAATGCAATTACGCGAATACCTTCCCAGAACTCTTCTTTATGGTTTAAGAATATCTGACTGTGAAAACCGTCAACTGTTATGCAATTTCAAACATGTAAAGATGTAATCTTTGTAATTATAACCATAATAAACAATAATTTCTTCCAATCCCAGACACAGATAAATAGGACCACTATTATATATACATTTATATTTTTTAACCAGGCGCAGTAAGAAGAGGCTGTAGATAAAATAGAAATGTGACCTAATTGCCATTGAAGAATTTCACATACATAAACGAACATTTTAGTAAACCTTTTCTCCCGGTTGCTTTAAATATATATTTTAGAACTTCTGGAACAAAAAATATCTAATACCGCTTTTAGCTGTATTTTAAAATAGAACGTTTATTGCATGCATACGTATGTATAAACTAATTGATTCAATTATTTAAAAGTATAATTTGTGAGATGAAAATGTAACCTCTAAAGCGATCACAAAAATATAAAAAGTAAACAATTTCACGTACATTTACTGCTACCGGAATGAAAATATTGAGTATATATATTTCTATTATATGTTGTATTCTGAAGCACTAAGTCAAATTTTCGTAAACTAGATCGTGTTTAGATTATTCTTGCCTTTCATCCACTGATATTAACTTTATTTAGTGCAAGAAACAGTTGTTGGATTTTGATTTGTTATCCAAGAGAAGGAAAATAAAAGCATTAAGACTAATATGTTCTTCTTACTATACTACAAACTATACATTGGTAGCATGAAAGATAATTTACTTTTAACTTACTTTACATTCTTGACATTTTTATTTACTTAAAACCTTTAGAGCTTACTGAAACATTTTGTACACAAAGTCTTGTACATCTTTAGTCAATAATTATACTTATTACAATTTCAATAGCGTAACGCGCACATACACATATGAAAATAGACTAGTCGAGATTGCTTGTTGCTGAAGTTGGTTATCAACACACATTTTCATCCGATTTTTTCTCTTTAGTATTACAGCTGCATTTTCCACCACTGATTTCTTGACAAAATGCCTCATCTATAAATCCGATAACAAAATTTTAAAAGAAGAAATAATTATTATTCTTATTTTTCTCAAACATATGATAGTTTATAAATATGTTTTCAAGTCAATTAAACGAGTGGCGAACCTGTACAAATCCCTTCGTTGGAAACATTTAAAAATTTCTGAAGCAGTAATTTAGGATAGTTAATCCGATCAACCAACATTTTTGCCATCTTCGTAAAATTTATATTTTCCTCTTTCATTGTTCTAATTTTTTGTCGCATTTCTTTCAAGCTTTTCGTATGAAGCTGTATTTTCCTTTCAAGCTCGGCTGTTTTGCTCACGGTACTTTCAAGATCCACCGTTTTAAAGTTTCGGGAAATAGACAAATCTTTTTCATGTTCCTTGATTTGTTCTACAATTTGATAACAACAACATCGTTATAATAGTTATAAGCGAATCCGAATTCATAGGATAAAACATCAGAATTTAACACACCTAGAAAGGTAAATATAATAATTTTTTCTCGTTGTTACCTTTCAAAATCTTTTCCTCCATTAGCAATCCCTCCAATTCCGATAATTTGTCTCCAGGATCAGACTTGTGGTTACTTATGAACTCATATACAGAATTTCTATTACTTGATACTATGCTAAGATAACCAGATTCTTCTTTAAAACCTGGTCGCAGCAAATCTTCAAATATTTTGCTTTTAAAAGATGTTTCATTTTTCGCTTGAGAATTTATCTCCGGAAGTACAGAATTTTGCATGTGTGCAAAAGAAACGTCTGCAATTGAAGTCTGGTTCATGCCGCGATCACCAATTGATGTGTTTATATTTCTGGTTCCCTTTGAAAGAAAAGTTTGGTTGCAAGACGAAATGTCTGGTCCCTGTACCGTAAACGTTTTTCGCCTGCTGCCGGAAATGATTTTGGTACAATTAAGATCCATCTTCATGGAAAACAATTACACAGGTACATGCACAATTTCACTCGTTGATACTTCCGTTGTGTGTTTGTTTTCATTCGCGTAAACCGTGTTGTGGTAAATTTAACTGAGGTCAGTTGTTGTATAGCAGCTTGACACAGCCGGTTGTAAGTTGTCAGAAAATGACAAACGAAATTAAAAAAGGTTTCGGCTATTGGCTATGATCTTAAAGTAATTTCTTGTTGTCCAAATTACACATGGTATGATAAGAAATATGCATACTCAACCGCGAATAAGACATTACGTATGTACGTATACAATTATTAAGTTTTCAGCGTCAGTGTTCTTCCACCGAGCCAGGCTGTTTCTCGAACAAATTCTGCAATGTTAGAAAAGAAGTAGTACGTCGTAAGTAAAGAAACTTGAGACTTGATATATATTTATTGACATAAATTATAAATTATTCATACTCAATTTTTGTAAATTGCTTTAATAATTCAATAATTCATGAAACCTTTAAGCAATTTTATTATTTCGTATCTTACACAGTTTGTTTATATTCGTCATTTGTTGCACATTCATACGTAATCGTAAGTAGTTGTATCTTATCAGATAGAGATATCATCACTCACTTGTCCAACTAACAAAGGTGGTAAGTACCAATTCGCACTGTCTACCACTGAACACCTACACATTGGCATTTTCCGTTAAAGACTCCAATTAGGGCATGTGAAAAATTGAAGACAGGATTAATTAATATCAGGTTTTAAAATATACGCTGCCCCTGCTCGTTGCCTATACTTAAAAAAAGAAAAAAGTCCTGCAATATAGTCCACTCTCTCAAAAAAAATTAGCAATAACCGAAGGGCACTAATTTAACAAATTAAATGATGGGATATTTATTAATTACAGACATCAATTAAATTCATAAACACAGCCCTTTATTGGTAAAATGATAACAAAACAATAAAAATGTTGTAGACGATTTGTCACACACACAGGCAATAGGCGATCACAACATTACATACTAGTGTTTATGTTGTTTTACTACGGGTATTTCATATGCTGGAGAAAAAATAAACAACGGACTTATACTTGTACTCTTTCTGGCTTAACCACCGCCTGACAAAATTTTGAATTACAAAGAACCGCGAAAACTAGGGTATAGCATTCAGGTAGCTTTACTTTACTTTTCTTATCCAAAAGCAGCGGAGATGTGCAGTCAGTTATTTATTGTTGAATGTTAGTAAATATGAACAATGTGATGAGATGAAGTGATGAAGCAACATGCATGTGTGTGTATACATAAAGGCATCTGCTAGTTTTGTTTACGACACATGTTAGTTTAAGTTTGTGTATCATTAAAATGTTTAGCATATATAATTAGCGGGTTTATTCACATTTTACTACAACGTTTATAACAAAAAATGTTTAACTGTAATGTTTAATATGTAATATTTATATAATTCTAAAGAATTGAACACATGGGTACTTGTAACAGGTTTTTAATATTTGAGTGTTCGTTAATGAGAGGTAATATATACAAACAAGAGAGACCGGGTGATCTTGGCTTGTAAAGTTTATAAGATTTACACCACTGATTGCAGAAAACAGGCTTTCTTTGGGTGATAGTAGTTGATAGGATCCATCATTTATTTATGTAAAGTTTTAATTAACCGTTGAATGCATTTACAAGCATGTTTGTGTTGTACGAAATGACACAAGAGGTTCGTGTGGACCCGGTGAATTTGGGACAAGATCGAGTTGAGGCGATAACGAATGAATTAAATCAGCGACTCTCGAACAGAGTAATGTTAAATGTCGGCCTGTGTATGGCCCTTTGGGATATTAAAAGTATAGGGTCGGGTGTGGTGTACCCGGGAGATGGAGGAGTTCATTCCAAAGTCGTTTTTCGATACATAGTTTTTCGTCCCTTCCAAGATGAGATAATCGTTGGAAAAATTAAAAATTGTACACCCGAAGGAGTTCATGGTAAGTGCCAGTCAGTGCTGTGATTGTTGAACATGAACAAATTTCATGCTTGCTCTATAATTGATAATACGAATTTGACATAATAAGGCATTGTGTAGCATTACAAGTTTGTGATCTTTATTTTCTAGTAACGTTAGGATTTTTTGACGATATTTTAATCACACCAGAATGTCTTCAGTATCCTTCAAAGTTTGATGAAAGGGAACAGATTTGGATATGGGAATACAAGGGCGAGGAAGAAGATGAAGTACATGAGATGTATATGGATAAAGGAGAAAGTATAAAGTTTCGTGTCACAGGCGAGGTCTTCAATGACACTACGCCGCTGCCGGATACCAGTACAAGTGGAAACAAGAGCGATCCACAAGCAAATAACCCGCAACCTGGAACCTCCAAAGCTACACCTAATACAACGCAGCCCCCTGTTACCTCTACGGATAGTGGAACACCTCAAAAAATTCCATATTCAATTACGGTTGGTAAATAAATAAATTCGAATACATTATGTGGTATATTTTCATATTACAACGAAATTACAGTAGATTTACTATTTTACAGGCCTCCATAAACGAGCCTGGGTTAGGATTGATATCGTGGTGGAGTTAAGGCCGATGACTAGTTAATAAGTTTTCAGATATTTTATATGTTTATTTATTACGAATTGTGATATCCATTTAATAATGGAGTATGTACGCAGCTAAAGAAGAAATGAATTTCATAATTTAATATTTAATACTGAAATAATTGATACTGCTTGTGACATTGTTTGTTACTCTATATTAAATACAGATGACTAGAATCGACATAAAACCATTTTCATATAGGCAAACCACTGTAAATGTGCGTAGAGCATTTGAAATATACATGCAATGTACTTTATAGGTATAATTCATCACCATCACCTTTAATTGAGATTGAGTGCGCATACTAAGTATTTTACCGTGTTTTAATGAGGGGGATTCATTGTAATAAAAACGTTTACGAAAGGTAAATTTACATTTTTAAACTGTTGATCATGCTTGATGTCACCGTTGAGGATCGACTGTGTCCAGCACTGCTGGAACATTGCTGCTGCAATGCGCTACCATTCCCATTACTTCTTGCACTTATTTGGGCAGCCGAAATGTGGTGCCTCGTTCTAGTATGCCGATCCAGGTCTCTTTTCCTGACGAGCACTTTGCTGCATAATTTACATCTACAGTTAGTACATTGAAGAATTTCAGTATTGAGTTCAACGAAATGATTTGCTGAATAATTACGTTTCCAAAAATTACCTGTATGGTGTAGTTCCATCAGAATGTAGTCGCACGTGTTTATTTAAATTTGAAGGGTCTCCAAACGGCCGATGACAAATTTTGCAACGTAGGGGCTTATAACCCGTGTGTGTACGTATATGTATCTTAAGCCCGTATTTTCTAGAATACAACTTTCCACAATATAGGCACACATGCCCGTTCTTAGCTTTCCCCATATTGCTCACAATAGCTTCCAGCCGTGCGTGATGATGATGCTGCTCCTGTACAATAAGAGTCCTGTTTCCCGTTGCTTCTGGTGTTGTTCCAGTAGATGTTGGGGCTTCAACAGGTGCCTCCACTCCATTTCGTGGAGATGGTGTCGATGATGACGTTGAATTTGATGTAAGCCCAGTAGAGCCCGTGTGATTGTTCAGATGAGAATCAGGTATTGGCAGAACAGTGAGATGGTTGTTGGTTGGACTATGATGGCCTAAAATGGTAGAAGGGGACAACGGAAGCAAAGTCGCAGTTGCTTTGGAGGACGGGACGGCGACTGGGAAAGGGGAAGCTACAGATCTAGAAGAATTGATCAAGGGACTGAGGTTCAAAAGGAATGACGAATTTACCAGAAGAGGGGATGGTCCTGTAGATTTCAATCGATTCCAAATTGTTTCAGATGACAATCGATCACAATGGAGAGCTAGATGAAGTTTAAGTAAATTTGGTCTCTCAAATTCCACTTGACATTCATGACAGACATACGAGTTTCCACCTACAATAATCATTCCATATATTAGATACCAAAATATTAGCAAAACAAAACTAAATCAGCAAACTTCATGTATGAAATTATCCCAAAACTTACTTTTAATATTAAACGGAGAAAGGTATGGGGGTATCCCAAGCTCAGATATCATAAGATCTTCACTGAACCACAGTTGGAGTTTTTGACCAACTGATATATCCTTGATTGTTTGAAGCACCAGCGTGTCCTTGTTATTCCACCGGCATAATTTTATGTTTTGGTCATGACAATCTGAAGCTATATCAATTAACTTTGGCCAAAATATGCTAACGGTTGGAGACATGGGCTGAAGCTCACCGGTGGCAGTAATTCCAACCTGTAATTATTAAGTGAATTTAGATTACTTTTTATTATAATATGTTAAATTATGAGACACTATGTTCACATTCACTCATGGAGAAGTAATTTTATGGGTTCACATAACACCAAACAGTTAAATGTTATCATCACCTGAAGGGGAAAGTTGATCTTCACATTGCCCCGAGATTCTCGCATGGCGTTAGCATTAGCACTGATTTCGTTCATAACGAAATGCCTTGACCGGGTTCCCTGTGGAATACTGACTGCCGCTACACAAGCCATTTGGCAAATTTGAAATAAAATTTTATATTTGGGTTCGTTTTAAAATTGTTTAGATTTCCTTAAAGTTGAATATGATTAACTAAATCGAAGCTGGAATTCTTTTCAATGCACACATCACTTTGTGAGTTGGGAAAATGTTGCAGTAAACATAGTTTTGCTAGTGGTATTTCTAATTTGAACCTGCTTTACCGGTAGTCTCACTAGAACTGACAAGTGCCCAGGGAATACGGGCTAACTATATTTAATAACCACGCCAAGTAAGCTGTTTCACTAGAGGGCAAATAGCTCATGTGACTATCAATATCTTTCAGGGCAGTGAAAATGCTCGGAAAAAATCATGTAAACCATGTTATTATAATCCTACCAAGCCAAACCGAAAAACCGTGCTTGTACCGCAAGTTGAAGTCTGTGGTCCATGGAAGGGATTCCTGATTGTGATAGGCTTTTGCAATAATAATACAGACCAATATCAGCATCATGAAAACCAACCGAAAGACATGTGCGACAACAAGTATGTGAAAGGAGTACACAGTGCTGAGTACCGAATGGACTTTCCGTTCAAACATGCATAAATATGGTAGAGCTGCCAGGCCAGGGTTGGTGGGCATATCAGTTTGCGGAACAAAACATAGGATGTAAGGGATAAAAGGGACTCTTTGTCATTATTATGCGAGGGGAAAGCCAGACAGTGTGGTTCACTTTTCACTCCTCCGATCCGGTGGCGGCTCATCTCTCATTTTTGTAAACCCACATTTGTGCGAAGTAGTGGATAACACCAACACGATGCGATACACACCATAGTAGACAGTAGACACTCAAATTGTAATGCATCATTTAATAATATTGTCTGTCATATTTTTTTAAATGTTTAATAAAATCAATCTTTTAAATAATTGATACTTTGCAAAAATCTCTAAACGCTATTAACCGCATATTACGTAGTAGTATTTTGAAATTTATGAGTACACGTGAGATTGTAAATTGGGTTATCCTTTACAACCTTCGAGCTGCCCGATGCCCAACTACGACCAATAAAAAATCACGGTTTTCTTCACCATGTATTACGACCACCGTGATTTAAAACCCGAATTGTCTTGTTATTATTAACTATGTCAAAATTGCAATATGACACAATGTGAAACTCTACACTTATGATGTATAGAAATAGTTTTAGCGTCTTTAATTATTTTAAATGATACAATGTTATGGAATCGTAAACGGAAAACAAAGCTTTATAGATTATAAAATACACTAAAAAGCCCTCAATGACGCATTTCATTTCGTCTCCTCCCGTTTTACGTTTTTCAAACATAAACAGAAGGAAGGAAAGTTGCTTTCTTGTTGCTGTAGATTGAATCATATCTCATGACAGGCATCTTTTGGTGGTGAGAATTCATCTACGTACTTTCATTAAAAATTAACGAAGTGGTTCATTGATAAATCTTTTGGTATAAAAATGTACAATTGTGTATGATTATACACAAATGGAACCTTATTATTAATTACATATTCTGTAATGACATCTAATCTAATGATTACTGTTTCTCTTTCCTGACAGACTGTGGTGTTATAATCAATGACCGATAATCTTCAATTTATGAATATGGACTATCAAATATTTTAACGGCTTTTACACAAGCATTAAAATGCAAACTTTTTTTTGTCTTTTGCGTATGTATAAAGATTAAAGTAGTACTAAAAAAATGAAGAAAAAAAATCAGCAGGTATGTTTCTTTGTCCGTTGTAGGGCTCAGGTTTCTGGTTCTTGTTCTTACACATGCTTGTGAACTATAAAAAATTAATACCCTCTACATAATTATAATAAATTGCAAGTTTATCCCGAAAGCGAGTTTAAACACGTTACTACAATTTCAAATAGCACACAAAGTTTAATGAATTAAAATGTGGGAAACTGAAGTTCATTCATATGCAAAACAACTTTCTGACTAAAATATACATAGCTTGTGTTGCGTATTAAAATCCTAGGTATTATGTAAATTGGTTTTATTGTCATTCATGTAATGAGATACGTCTTTGGGCAGCGGGTACACGACGCCTTGAGTACTCACGTTTGTTTTTATGAAATCTGATATAGAGCTGTCATAATGCGAAGCTCACGTTTCGGTTCATTCTTACCTTACCTCCTTGCACCCCACGCGCGGTGCCAATAGGATCCACAGTCACACAAATTTCTTACAGTTCAATCTATCGTTAAAGAATTTCTTACAAGTACCATTTTTGACAATTTGGTAGTTGGTAGCAGTTTTCCTGTTCCTATTGAACTCATAGGTCATCCCTAATAATTTTTGGTTTTTTTTATAAATATACCCGTGTTCCATAAGGTACAGATGTAGATGTATACTCCAAAAATGCTTTCTTACTTACCACTGCGACCCTTTATAACATGGTTCAAATTTAAATGGTGAAATTTATGTTGGTACCGTGTACCGTCCCTCACACATTGGGAAATATGTGATGAAAACTACTGTTTCCGCTTTCCAATAGACTATAACTACGTACTACATGTCCTTGGGTATATGGTAAAATTGCAATTACCGTGAGGTAAACATACAGATCAGGAATAATGACGGATATCGATCTTCACACTGCGGAATGATGCCAGCCAAGACATAAGAAGTTGGAAGCAACAAAATATAGGTAAATCTCTATTTCTTTTTTTATACAAGTATTGTATTTAATATTTTGCTGTTCATGTGATGTACACGTTGTAAAAAAGGTTTGCAACCCCAAATAAATCCACATGCCGAAAAAAATCGACGTACATCCTTTTGCATTCACGAGGATTTCGTCACACCAAAATAATGTAAATTTGGCCTTTGTACATTGAGTTAGTGGGAGCTTTTTTAAGTGTTTCGTGCTATATAAATCACTAACGTAGAGTTTTGGGAAAACTATTATAGTCAAATCCAATTACAATGGCTCACATATTTAATTTCAGTAATTTTGGGAAGCAAGAAGTTCCAATTCACATTGGCTATTGTAGGTTGGCATGCAGTAAGTTTTTCTACTGAAATTAGTAATCATTCGGCAACCTTCTCTTTATCTACGTAACGTATGTTCTTCCAGCTAACGGTGAAAATGATGTCATCGTCAGACTACCGAGAAAGCCGACAAAGATGTATCTTGTAGCCGTAGATCGACTAAGATTTGGGATTTTTGACACAAACACATACTATTTTTTTTAAATACATAGTAGCCCTTTCTTTATAGCACTGACGAGAGAACTCGTGAGAACGAATTCGATTGAGTATGCGTTTATTGCCGTACTTATTAATAATTTCCACCTAGCAGGTAGCATATTACACCAAGACAAGAGGGAAAAAACTCTACGAGTTAACGACATGATTCAATTACTCATTTCACATCTTTACGCATATCTTTACCGTAATTACGTTAGTTGAAAAATTAGATATGACAATTTGTGGGATTAAAAAGTAAAGGCCATCAAAATCTCAATATCAAACAGATCGTATTCGTTATTAACTACGAAGAGCATTTTAATGCTAAAGTAGTTTATGCGATCAGTATGTTTGTCTGTC
>JAHZNE010005690.1:0-11959 GCA_027744055.1 Callyntrura sp. NNG-2020
ATTGGTCATCTCAAATGTCTAAAGCTTTTAAAGTTAGTTATACTTTACTTCATTTACGTCCTTATAACTGCAGCGCAGATAGTTAAAAAATAAACATTTACTTGCAAAGGCACGCCGGTAGCGATTGACGTTTGATTTAACTAAACACTGAGCACAGTACAAAAAGGCATTTTTAAGAAAACTAGAGCATTGGCAACTTCAGATAAAATAAATTTGCGAGATCAATTGTTAGTCGTGCTAAGACATCAATATCGAATGGTTAGTATTTTAAATGTTAAGATATCTAAGGTACAACTACAAACATTCCTTAAGGTAATTACGCATTCATTAAAACCCGTTTAATTACAACAAAATCTTCCGAGATATACAAGATGGTTAAGCCGATCTATTTTAGTAAATAAAAAATAGTTACCGTACAATAAATCAGCCAATTTCACTTTTGACAGACGAAGGCAGTGTGTATAACATTTGCGTTCCCAATTGTGCATAATTTTGTATAATTTAGTTCATGTGCGACTTCCCCGTTTGTAAATGTTTACCCGTGTGTGCATACTTTGACAGCATAAATGTCAGTAGGCTTGTGTTATCGTAAGAAATTAGATAAGCGTGTGTAATAATAATTATCTTTGTAGATTTTTTATCCGTATATTTACGGTATTTTAATGAAAGATAATACTTTCATTATAGCTCCAATTTGTCTCGGGTAGGCTTGGTAGGTGGAGGTGCAGGTTTGCAATCGCATATTGTATTTCTGTGGACATCCTGTTGGGTCACACGTTCCATGTCAGATCTGATTTTAACAGGATATTTCAGCTTTTTTGACCATTGCTAAAAGACAAAAATTTAAATTATTTTCTGGATTTACACATCATAATACTTATTCATATTATCTGCACACAAATTATTAAATTACCTGAAGAACGGTGGAATGATAGCAAATGACGTCTAGCGGCATTAAATTTTCTTCTGCAAATTTTCGCCCATGTTGACCAATTAGATTTGCTTGTTTACAATTTGTTTTCCAGTATCTTGCATAGGTATAAATTGTATGTTAACATTTTGTACGCGCATTTCATTGTGAGACAAACTTACATCGAAAAAATGGAAGAATGAAACATGTTGGGCCTTTGGCCCATAAACGTCTTCTTTATCTCTAAAGAAGAAAAAGTTTGTTAGGGAGGCATTGATCAGATCTGGGTGCTTCTTCCCCAAGAGAATTAGTTCCAGCCGTTCCTTTTTAGAATCACGACCTCTCCAAAAGAGTTTGGCTGTTTTCTCTTTCCATTCGGTTTGCGTGCTTGTTTGTACCGTCATCATGTCTAATGATACCCTACAAAAAATTAACTGTCAGTCCGAGCTAAAACGGGCAAAAATGCAAGGGCCAGTGTGGAACCGTACCTTCCCATTGCCTCTAAAGAAGCTTCCATCAGCTCATAAGTAGGAAGTACAATGTCAGCTGTCACATTAGTTTTACACCATGAAAATATTGGTAGAATAGGTTTATCAGATCTGCCCGTGTCCACAAGTGGCCAATCACCTAAGTTCATTATAAATTCAACGTCTGGAAGATAAAGTTTCCGGGTGAGGGAAAGCAGAATTGCATCTGGAAAAATATGGAAGCCAACGTGCTGGCCATAGCACTTTCGGAAAATCTGAACGAAATATGAGAAAAGATTTTAAGGAAATGGGTACATTAATTAATTAGATTGTCAGGTTTATTTCTAGACCAATATTTTAATACCTCGTTATTTTTGATTGCATAATGACAAAAACTGTGTGCCCCCGGGTTGTAAAATCTTTCAATGACATTGTCCAGAACCTTACTGAAGTCAACGTTATCAAACTGGCCTAGATCACTGTCAATTTGTGCATATGATGCGGGACATTTTGACCTTTGAAGCCACGTTGACAAGTCGTAGTTTGGGCAGTTGCATGGGTCGGGATGGACAGGAGCTGTATAAAGATAAGTTAATTATTTGATAGGGACAATAATGTGATGACTCTGCACATGATGACAATATTGACAATAATACTTCAACGACAGACTAGAATGACTTTGTTGATGATATGCATACCTAGGATTTTATATGGTGACTTGCCAACATGCTTCTTTTGAAATGTGACGATAATACGGAACGCCGTGGTACATGATTGAAATAATTTGTAACGAACAATAAAACTGCCGTCTTTCCTGTCTAGCACCTGAGTCCAAACCTGTCGATCTCCATTACAATCTATGCGCACCTTGAGAGCTTCTCGAACTTGCTGAGATGTGTTAGCTCTGTAGTGTGCAAAAAACAAGTATTTTCCGACATTAATGTCATGACTTTAACATGCACATACAAGGGAAAGGTACAGCTAATCAAGGTTACATTACCGTTGCCCCCCGGGTCCAACCAATTGTACAAAAAAGTATCGTGCAGGCAATACAATAACATGAGGAACCAAACCAGGACCCCAAATGGTACTGTTTTTGGGCTCTACTCCCAACACAGGCTCTTCCTCCACGCTTCCTTGATTTCTTGGCACAAGTTGCGAATTGGCAAAGGAGCCATTGAAATCCAAAATAGACACAAGGAGAAAGGCGACATGGATCCTAAAGGAATGTTTAAAATAAATGTAAGAAAGAATGTGTCAAGTTGGTAATTTGACCTTATTAAATTACTTCTTACAAAAGCATTTTTGAGGACGCTTAAGAGCTGAAGTCTTCATGAATCCCTTGTACCTAGACCTACTCATAAGGGTAGTGGGTGGGTAGAAACAAAACAACTCAACTAATACTAGTTGTTGGGTTAAATATTTCGTCTACGACAACTGCAAGTTTTAGCAGTGATTTCTTCATGCTACACCCCTTGCAGAAATGAATGACAAATGGGCTGTCATGTGGACACATACCTACCTACCCATTTACAGTAGTGCACCAACATCAATAATCTCCAGCTAAACTCAAGCTTGAGAAGGAAATGATCAAGACCTACTCATGCTTTAAAGGAGCGTACATGCTTGCAAAATTGTGTGGGAACGAAAGAGACTTGTTTATTTTTGTTACCACTGCAGTAGTCTACAACTGACTTTTCGTGGAGTTCATCCATTCCATGAGCTGAAACGAGCCATTATACGTGTAATATTCATTATGACTGCTTCTTGAGCAAGTAAAGGACGGAGTTGAGCATTGAACAGCAGTCCAGATTAAAAAGAGATTTCTTCTTACGGTGCTGTCGAGCTGGTGTGTTACCTTGCATTATGTTATGTAAGTGTTATGTGGTTTTGTTTTCTCTCACGTTCGTTGCGTACAAGTACAAAGTCGCTTTATCACATCCTCCTTTTCTTTCTGTCTTACCTCAGAGGTAAAAGTGTATACGGCAAGCTATGATTCGCCTGAAAAAATGCTTTAGATGCCCGAGTCTTGTTTTCTTCTCTAACGTCACGTCTCGTTGGAACGGTATACCTACCAGACATCATACCCAGGTATAGCACAAAAGAAATTGCTTTGCGAAAGGCAATTTTATTAAAATCTGGTGAGCAAAATTCGCTCAAGGTAAATGACTTGGGGTTGGGGAGACGTGAAGTAAACGGAAATCCTGGCATGTTATGAGCATGTTTGCTAACAGAAATTGTGTGGCTTGGTTATTGGATGTCTCCTCCTTCCAATGTTTTGATTTACGAATCGCAATTTTACCCCCATTGAACTTTCCAGCGATTTAATACTTTGTAAATTTTAAGAATAATAAATGCAAGAATAACAATTGCTTCCCCTGCAATCTGCATTCGTTGATTCGTCACCATATTGGCCAATTCTCCTTGCTATAGGCATATTCCCTTATCTCTGTATTCAGTTGTTTGTTCAGTTGGTGACGATATATTTCCAACATCAAATGGTCATCAAATTGCAGTTTCGCACTTTTAGTATGTAATGTAAGTGTCCAAATGTTATATAGCGGGAGCTGCCAACGAATCAGTTAGACGATAGGTTCACCTTGAAAAGTTTCAAATGTTAAGGGATTAAGCCATAAAAGCTATATTTACGTAATTACATTTTGGCAATTCCCAAAATATAAGTTATCAATATTATTTAAGGTACATAGAGTATATATTATTAAACAATAATCTGTAGTAGTTATTTACAAGTGTCAATGGCAGACGAACTTTCATCTGAATTAAGAGAAAACGATGCACTTGATAAGCTGGAAAATTGTAAATAAATGCAACATTGTTGAAACTACACTTTCCGGTTGCCCATTATAAAGTAAGTGTTGTAGTAGCTAAGAATATAGAAGTTATATAGAATTACTATGAAAATGACTTTCAAGTTGGCTATACCGATGATTATGATAGCACATTTAGTACCGAGACAGTATATACTAAAAACTGTTGCGTCATTTTACAGCATCAAAGGCATCTCTGTCACTGTCGAGTGGCACTTATATACTTGGAAAGGCAATGTCTGTGACAAACTATAATAGGAATTGAAATTTGTAATCTTTCCAAATTAGCTGGTAAATCCACTGATACCGGCACTTATTTTATAATGATTACCCAGAACGAATGAACAAGAAAAGGCGATGCTCTTTGGATCTCGGATTTCTTTGTCATTCACATTGTCACTTGTTTTACACATGAACACACTCTGATATCTCTAATTCATTATTGCATTATAGTACCAGGCTACTAGTAAGGTTCCAATTCAATTCGGAAACTCCTAGATTAGATTGATAAGTTATCACATCATCATGCAAGATCAGTTGTATATACGTCATTCGCAGAGGGCTACGTGACACCTCAAATGTTCGTCACAATATTTTTTATTTTCTGCGAAATGCAAACCCCTTTACACAAGATGCTTACTCAATTTAGCAGCAGTATAGCAGATATTACTTTTTTACCATCGATTATATATATACATAAAGATAAATATTTACTTGAACCTTTGTTTTATTTCTAACGAAGGTATATATAAATATTATGCAACTTTCGAGTTCACAACGAAATGTCAATTTACTATAAATAATAACACCTACTCTAAACTCGCATGGTTAATGATTAACTTATGATAGCTAACTTGACACATAACAACATGATCCTGACCTCTTGACCTGAATCACAATATTTCCACCCCTACATGTTCCCTGCATGAAGTTAATGTAAAAATGAATAAAAAATTTCATATGAAAATTTTCGAAGGTGCAGGAGTGAAGTTGGAAACTGTCTCTTGCAGATTATTGATAATAGAAGAGGTGGAAGCTATGATTTAGCATTTATTTGGATTGGATTTAGTATTTTTTGGTTGACGCCGACTTTTTCTTTTTGTGAAAGCAGTGGAAGGAAAGCATCTTTTTGTAGAAGTAAATGTGCTGGCAGGAAATTGTCTGAAATTGTGTTGGTTCTGCTTTCACTAACGGAGTAGCCGTTAAAATCCAATGCGTTTATGAAGGAAACAAACGTAAAATTGTTAATTACTATTGTTTATATATGTATTTATATGAATTTAAGAAAGGAACACCTGGAGAAAGAAGAACGTTAGTCATTTAAGAGGTGATATATCAAAGATGATTATGTAACATTTGGCTATTTTTATCCAAGAATTCCTTAAGTATTGTAATAAAATTGTCGTTATAAAAATCGAGAATGCTAACTTTATGATTCGGGTCCATATCTTATTCTATCCCCGATCTAATTTTTTTGCTGTTTGACCGGGGCTATAATTGGCGAGCGAGCATGCAAATCACAACTGTTATCATATAAAGCGGTACTATACTAACACCTCACCTCCCTTAACGTCGTTGCACTTTGCTTTCGAAATTAAGACGGAAGTTGACGACATTCAGCATTAGATAAATTAAGAGTCGTTTCAAACCATGCTTAACTATATATTACCCTGCCTTATCAGAATTTACCTTTGACTGGCAATGAACTGCCCACCCTTACCAATCACTTCACATGGTATTACCGCATCTTGCAAATTCAGAGAAATATAACATCATCCAGTCAGTCAATATCATGTCATCCATGGGTTTTCTGGAACGTGCAACTTCACATTAAAAATTGCATTGTGTACAATGTTCATGTGCGCAATCACAACTCAATAGAAATGCTCCCTGTGTTACAAGTTGGGAAAGACTTTTGTTGATCGAAGCATTAACGTCACCTTTACAGGAATAAACTACGATCTTTATTGATGAAATTCACATCACACTTCGGGGTGACATTTGTATGGGGCCCCCTAAATAGTACTTGAATATATTTTCACGATAAAGCCTCGTGACTTCAACTGACGTATGTTTATATTTTTAAATAATTGATGCTTTATTAATACACAAAAGATGTTTTACTTGCGTCGTGATCTTGTATAAATAGTCTGGAAAATTCAAACAAATGAACACTAATCAAACTGAATTACCCCCGTAATTACACACCGCATCAACTTTCTCTTGTCCAACAGCCACCACTGGCGTGATATACACATTCACATGACCAGTTTAGCATTATTGACAAATCATGATTTCCCCGTACTCACTGACCTTAGTTGTACTTGGTATTGCCCAGCTTAGCTGCCTTGAAGCTAAGGTAAAGTATTATACACTGGAAGTGTCTTATTTTTCAGGATCACCCGATGGCATTCACCGCGATAAAATCCTTGGCATTAATGGACAATTTCCTGGGCCTACGTTAGAAGCTACTGTAGGCGGCACATTAGAGATTGCATTGGTGAACCGCATTCAAGATGGTCAAAACACGACTATCCACTGGCACGGTATACACCAAAAGGGCTCCTTGTTTGAGGATGGAACTAGCATGATTAGCCAATGTCCCCTTCCTACGGGAGAATCACAGATTTATCGCTTTAATGTTACACAGGCAGGAACTTTTTGGTAAGAGAAGTTACGTTGGGAAGGAGAGGTTTTTGTATTCAAATAGGTAGTAAGTAGTAAAGTGGCGATACAAAATTGTTTATTGATTTTATTTTCCCATGTCTTCAGGTACCACTCGCATGTCAACAGTCAATACACGGAAGGCATGTTTGGAGCTTTGATTGTTTACGGTGAACCGGAAGCGTACCGATATGACGGAGATATAACGCTCACCTTGAGTGACTGGTACCATCGAACTGCGTTCGAAAATGAACATTGGCATCTGTCGCCCCCCAGTCGGGGTGTCCCACCTTACCCCGATTCCGGTTTGATAAATGGAATGGGCCGGTACCCTTGTGAGTTTGCCAAGCTGCAAGACAGACCCTGTGACAAGAATTATCAACTCCGACCTGTCATTCGTGTCGAGCGAAATAAAACATACCGCCTTCGTTTAATTAACGCTGCTGCTGTCTCAATGTTTAACTTTACCATCGATAGTCACTCGTTGCAGACTATTGAAGCTGACGGTATTGACGTGACCACTTCAGCGTACGCTGATACTGCAACTATTTCTGCTGGTCAGAGATATTCCTTTTTGTTTAAATGCGATAATTCTTCTTCATCCGACCAAAAGTACTTGATCCGGGCCAACTTGAGAAAAGAATCTCTAATGCTGATCGATGGTGTAAACATAAATAAATATCCAGAAGCGCTCTTGGGTGATTTGACAGCAGTCTTGGAATGTACAAATGCCTCGCTTGGACATAAGGCAAATAAACAAGTAGAAATTGCAACGGAGGAATTTACTTGCGACGATGTCGTTACACCGCCGTCACGTACCCGGGAGCCAGAATATGTAGATGAAATGAAGTTAAGACCATTGGACGGTATTAGTGCTCCAGATCACGTCGACGAAGAATTCATGGTTGAGGTTGACTTTTATGAAGATTTTGAGGATATTCGACGAGGTTCCTTCAATCGCACCCCCTTTTCTCTTCCAAATGACAAGCCGTTGCTGATGAAACTGATAGACGGAGACACTCTGCCACCGAATAGTTTCCCTATAGAAATCAACTATGGTAGTGTGGTTCAACTTGTCATTAACAACCCATTCTTTGGTCCACATCCATTTCATTTACATGGTAAGTGTTCACACTAAATGTGCTATACTGATTCAAGAATGATGCATGCAATTGAAATTGAAATAATAATTGGTTTAATAACTCTCAAGGTCATCATTTCTGGGTGCTTGGAACGGGAGCTTGGTACGCTGGCGACTTTAATCCCAGACGAGATAATTTGACATTAACCGGGGTGAAGCGAGACACCGTAACCGTTCAAGAACAGTCTTGGGCAGTAATAAGGTTTGTCGCCGATAGCCCCGGTCTTTGGACTTTTCACTGTCATATAGACTGGCACAATTTGTCTGGCATGGCGTTGACCTTTATTGAAGGAGCTGATATAATTCGACGAGACCTGAAGATTACAGATGAAGCTTTGCGTGTGTGTAGAATGCATAGTAACTTTAATGAAACTTATTCTAGTCACATGCAGCAGCAGCATACGAAAAACAGTCTTGGTCCTCATTTCCACGTCTGAGACTATAACGTTTTGCAGTATTCCAAATATAGTATTACTAGTCGTAATTAATTTTAAAAAATAGGTTTTCTGTGCGTAACAAGTTTTAATATAATAAACCACTACGTTTTTATAATTTGCGATAATTAATATAAGCACGTAATGCCGGCACTATCGGTAGGTAAAGCTGTCTTCATGTAACATACATAATAATATTCAATTTTGTAAGTACATAGGTATCTTCACAATAATATTAAAATTTATAATAACTGTACTAACATCACATTTTGGAAATGCTAGCAAAAATTATTTGAACGCATATGGGTGTAATACTTTTAATCCTCAAACTCGATCAGGTACCGCACAGCCACTTGATCTGTATTAAAAACAATGTACTCGTTATAGTCCAAACCCCAACCCCACTCCTCCTTAAAATATTTTTCCTTCTTTGACCCCAGAGCAACTGTTCGTCCTATGAAAAAGCATAATTATTATACAATGAATCTGTCAATCTTTAACTAACCAAGTTGAATTATTGTGGCTCTTAAAAACTACCAACCTTTCCACAAGACAGTGGACTCAGGGTCTGGTTCATATTTAGAATCTGCCGTTTTTAAACTGTCAAACCCTGCTGGCATAGTGGTTTGACTGGCGTCATACAGTTTAACTTCCCATATTTTGCCAAGGGCCGCTTCACACAGCAGCATGTACTTTCTCCGTTGCCCATTCACTTCTCCAGATCGACAATAATGTTGGCTCTTTGCAAACATGTCCGCCAAGTAGACACCCTATTTGAGTATAATTTACAACAATAAGACTCTAACTTTCCCACACGATAAAATAAGTTAACAAACAGAAAAATGCACAATAAAGCAACTAACCTTTCCAAACAGCGCTCCGCTTATGTTTGCACTTAATGGCGCGACCTGTAAACCTTGTTGCAAAATGGACAACAAATTAGCTGCGCTCGTTCCATGCCATAATACCTGCCGATTCTGCACATTTGTGGCATTGATTTTACTGTTCTCCGAAGGAATATCAACCCGGTATATTCCATACACCTTGGCAGAATCCCCCGTATTATGGATATACTGCAGGATCAATTCTGCCTCTTCGTTATCTGTAGAAACTGATCTGTCCAAAAGCTGGATTTTTGTACCCAGACATCTGTAAATATACTCGAATGGGTTGGTGCTTATTTGATGGTACTGAGCCGCTAGCAAAAGGGACTTTGCCAAGCCCAAATGAATTAAATGGCTGATATCTATCAACTTTTGACGGAGGTCATGATCCAAGAAAACTGGCTCCAAGGCGCTGTCCCCTTTCCCGAAAACGGGAATGATGGAATAAAATTCTTCACTAAAGTTTACAATGTCGTTCATCACATCTAGTTTGTCTTTCTCTGTAAACTTGCCGGACGCATCTCTATCCATTTCTTCTTTCTTTTGGATTCTGTTTCCGATTTCCTTTAAAAGATTGTCTCCTTTGATCAAAACGTCCAGCGGCATGAATGGTAAATTGCCGTAGTCGGCCCGAGTTTGAAAATTGTGGTAGAAGCGGTTACTGCTGTAGTTGGATCCCGCATCTTTATGAACCAATGCCAGGTTTCTCATCAGGCTGGTAATACTTCTGGGTAGAGTGGTCTTTACAGTTTTTCCGGATTTTTCCAATTCTTCAAAATCGACTTTGGCGGCTGTCGCATGTTTCACGAGTCTCAAGTCTTTCTTGAGAAGTCTGTATTTTGCCGGGATGTGATTGAAATTTTGCACATCTTCCCAAGCATTGCCGCTTTTGGAACGAAAGATTTTCGTAAATTCTTTTATTGCCTCCTCTTCCGTTGCAAACGGGGTTTTCTGAAACTGGCCCGTAGTGCCCACTCGTCCCCACTGGGTGAACAGGAGAATCATTTCCTTACCCCTGGGCTGTTTTACTAGCTGCATTTTGTAAAAGTTGTACAATCCGTACATTCCATAGCTAATATCCACCTTGGTCATGAGACAGTCAAATGGAATGTTTTGTTGAGGATCCATTATAATTTCAGCGTTGTTGCTGTCCAACCCACATAGGGGATCAGGTTCAACTTTCAGAACTTCATCTTCTCCCTTTTCCCGCCGCTTTTGTTTTTCTTTTTCCATGAGCAATTCCGCCATTTTCTCTGCTGTGGTGGTAAAATCTGTGACGGGTGAAAGTAGAATATCTTGGGAAAATGTCGGGGGGAATTCGGAGTAGTCTTGCCATGCTAGCAAAGCCTTTTTGTTTGTCGGCAGTGGAACGTGTTTGGACAGCAGTTGAACAATGTCATTCCTCTTCAGTTTAAGGGCCCTGTCCAATGGTGTGGAACCGTCACCTGAAGTGGTAGAAACGGCCTTTATTGATTGCAACATGTTGAATATTTGTGTAACGTTCTTGTAATAGCAGTTATTTCCAGGAGAGAGTATCAGATGATCCATCACAGTGTACCCATTCTTGTCCCTAATTGCTGCATCAATTTTGCTTGACGAAACTTTTTTGGGCATAATTTTACCATCCATGTCTTTTATGTAATCATAGTTTACAGGGTCCAGTAAAAGTTTGACCATACGGGTGTCGTTTAGACAAACAGCGTGCATTAATGGAGTTCGTCCCTCAGTGTCTTGTGCGTTGATGTCTACCTCCGTTAGGCCAGACTTTACGTTTAATAACCATTTGACGGTTATATAACACTGGGAAATGACAGCAGAAATTAAGGGGGTGTACTTGGTGCCGTTAGAGGGAATTATGCCTACTAATTTCTTACTGCAGCGAACCCCAGGATCAGTAGTTAAAGCAAAGGGGTACTCGCAAGGCTGATTGGGATTGGTGCCTTTTGAAATCAGCTGTTCAGCAAACTGCTGTAGAGGTTGGTTATGAGGAAGGGGTTGCTTCATGTTCCAGAACAAGGCGTTAAATGGCGTTCTACCAAACAGGTCGCCTTTCATCGTCGATAGCGTTTTCATCAAGTCTGCCGCTTTGGGTAACAAAATGTTACATAAATTGTGTTGGTGGTTGGCAAGAGCATATATCACAGCTTGGGAACCGAATTCGTCTACTGCAGACTCGTCCAGTCCATTTTTACGGAACGTTTCGCATATCTTTGTGGCAAGGTCATTGTCTCCTCCTTTGTAATACTTGGCAAGGGTATGGAAAAGCGTACCAGATTCAATAGATAGCTCCTTCTTTTGCTTAACTTTTAACGATAATTTTAAGGCAAGTTTGAGACGGTTTGTTTTCAAGGCAGTGGAAATTCCTGTAGAAAAGCCGACCCCAGAGGACTGAAGCTGTCCCACCATCAGATACAGCATTCCTTGCCAGTCGTGCTTCACGACCTGTTCTAGAATGGGATATCTCTCTCGCTCTTCTCGAAGCGTCTCTTCGTCGTCCTCTTTTTGAAGTACATGAGCGCACTTCCACATTTCTTTTTTGGGTTCCAGTTTGTTCTTCTGGGGACTCTGTTCAGTGCCCATTGACTCTTCAGTGCGCATCTCTTTAATTTTGATGTTGTTGTTAATTGTTCG
>JAHZNE010005691.1:0-15520 GCA_027744055.1 Callyntrura sp. NNG-2020
TTGAATTGCTAAACCAATTAATTACATGACTCAGCACCACTGTTATCATCAAAAGTGGCAACAAAATCCTTTTTTAATTGAACTTATTAGATTCTCTAATTTGGGAACATTATCTTATCTACAATCTTTGGCAAACAATAAGCGATATACATTTTCAGTATTTTATTTTATTCTTTGACCTCACTCCCACTGCCATAGATAATGAAAACCCTGGACAAACACATAATAAGAATGAGAGCTTGTGTAACTATAAATCTGTCTATACAATGGAAGTAACAAGGAGACTCGCAATTTTCTTGAAGGACCAATGGAGCTCAATAGGTACGTAAAATATTTGGGAGGTCCTGGGTTTTGATTCAACAAAATTGAAACCATAAAAGGATCAAGATAAGATATTACTCTTGTACGCTAAAAGAAATTGGTTCCTTTAGGTAGGAACTCTTCTTTCTTTAGCTCCCATTAAAATGTATAGGTGAATTTCTATCGTCGTTGGAGTTTTACTTTTACCGACCTTACATTAGAATTTGAATCTAGATTCTAAGCTAAGAAACCATTCTGCATATTACAGTTAGTGTTTGATTTTCATGATTCGAAAAGTTTTGCACGACAAGTAAGTTTTATGCCGTAAAGGAATAGAGGGGCTATGTAACATTTTCCTCAGATCATCAGTTTCCCATCTAGTTATAACATATCTCTTATCTATATTAGCAAGCTATCTACAAACAAAAATCTCATTAGGATGCATAATACCTATGAAATACATTCGGCACCGGGGGAAAAGTCAGTTAGTTGGTTACTGGGAAGCTATCTTTAAACAGCACATCCGTCGTTCATTGATTTCCAACAAATCATTAGTTCCTCTGATTTTTTTACTGTCAATGAAACATGGGGATGGGGAATATTGATGTTCCACAAAATATCCCATTTGTAGCAAGAAGTGGAATACTCCTCATAATTATGCAAATAATCATTGTGTCCAAGAATATTGACGCTACTTTGTTGACGCCTGCAAAATTAACAGCGGATATGCAATCTGTAAAACTGGATAAATATTCTGTGAGACTACATTACAATCAAGAAACTGCGCTCGAAAGGGAGGAAAAAGTTCATTGTGTTGACGGCGAAAACTGTATAGGCCCTACTTTTAGCGGTGCAATGTGGGATATTACTCGTGAAGATTTTGAGGATGAGGATTGCGATGACAATGGTGATTTATCAACAACGGAAACATGCACGGAGACTACGGGTACATCGAATATTGGAACAACGGAGTTTTCAGCGATTTCAACATTCCATACAGAAACAACTGAACAATATTTGCCAACAACAATGGATGATACTTCAAGTTCAACTACATTTGTAACGATAGCAACCTCCACTGTAAAATTTACAATGGAAGATTCTATATTATCTTCGACAAGGACGACAACGCCAACGACTGAAAATTGCGATAAAAAATGTGATTGCGTGGACCGGTATGACTACCGGTGGAAATTATGCTTTAACGAAAGTAAGCGCATTAAGTGTTCGGAAATTGTTCCACATTCTTTTGGTCAAGCGGAGTGGTCATGTAACGACGTTGGACAATGTGATCCGACGCATCTCAATGTGTCAAATTGCATTTCAAATTGGATCAAGGATAAGGAAGATGAACTCAACAATTTACGGTCCATGGTACGACTTTATGCGAAATCGTACACACTTAAAAATAATACCAATTTTTGGAATTTGTTTTTTTTGCAGGAAGATGTCATCAATTTAGCGTCCAAATTAACTAAAGGTTGTAGGGAATCCGAAAGACAAGAATTGAAGGAAAAGTATTTTTTCAGCCATGAAATCGGTAGTCTTTTGTCTATAATCAATCAAACGGTTTACAAGGCGAGGGACTTGGGAAATTGTTCTGAGAGCGATTTCAAGTTTCTTGTTAACGAAACTATAAACTTAGATGCATGTTTAATAAGTTCCCCAGAAACCTGGGAAGGATTGTGTCTGTATGAGAAATCTGTACTGTCCACTAAAATAATGCAAGTTACTGAAGAAATACTGTTCCAGTTAACCGATGTAGTTAACAAAGATTACCGAGTATTTTTTACACCTGGCTCCAACTTCATGGCTGCGGCGGAAACATTCGAGAGAAACGAAGATCGTAACGAAACGTATGAGTTTCCAGGAAACCATAACTCAAATTCAGATAAGCAATCTTATTTTACATTGCCATCAGGTTGGACAAACATTTTAAACGAAGACAAAGTAGAGATAGCAGTCATTTCTATCGCAGCAGAAACTTTAGCAGAAATTCTAACTGGAGTGGGTGTATACGAAGTTAATGGACAAAAGAATAAAATGATTAACGGAAGAGTTATTTCGATATCAGTTACATCGTCCAGTTCTGGCATTCATCTCAGCTATAACTTTCGTTCCCTTCGTCCAAAATCCGTGAATTTTCCGAGGAAAGGGATAGAAGTTGCCTTTCCCCATATAAGAGATGCATGGGGAGATCAGGCGTATGACATACAACGGAAGTTGCACCCGGGAGAGAAACCAAAAGCTGTACTAGGATCAGCACAGTGCGTATTTTTTGATACGAAGACACAGTAAGATTTATAGATTAATAATCTCACATACTTTGCTCTCATTTAAAGCATGTGGTCACCGGACGGGTGCTTCGTTTTGAAAAAAAGTTCTGATGAAACCGTTTGTGAATGTTCTCATCTCACCTCCTTTGCCGTCCTTATGGACGTTCATAGATACGTGGGAAAAAATCGAAATTTAGAGCTGTTGACACTGATTTTGTGTCCATTGTCGGAACTCGCACTGGCCTTTACTGTTATAATACTGCTATTAATGAAAAATCACACACATAAAGCGAGAAGGATGATTAACACACACTTATCGATATGTTTGTTTCTAAGTAACGGAATGATACTGGTATTTTTAGATAGAAACTTTTTCTTCATGACGGAGAAGTTTTGTATGGGCGCAGCTATGGCAACCCACTACGTATTCTTGTGCGCATTTATGTGGATGTTATTTCAAGGTGTGCAACTATACCGGATGGTAGTTTACGTTTTTAACTCTGAAAAGAGTTGCATAGGCTGTTTCGGAATGGCTTCGTACATTATTCCAATGATTGTTGTCATAGTGACGACAGTGATTGGTTACATCAATGGAGAAAACCCGTACGGAGGTGATATGTAGTAAGCATGATTTATTCGACAGATTACAATTTTATTAAAATTGATCATGATTGTTTTTAAATGCTAATTTATGGAACTTTACTTTACCCAGCTGCTGGCTTGTCGGAAATTACATTTGGGCATTCATGGCTCCTGTTGCGGTCGTTGTAGTAGTATGTTAATGAAATTACTGGTTATCAATAAGTTCCTTGACGTTATCCTAAAATATATATAACCATGTCTAATTTAGGTATGGTATGTCGTTTACAGGCTAATATAACCATCTTATTCATTGCGTTAAAAACAGCGTACCAGCTGCAACATCGCTATCAAGGTCAACACGAGGGTAACACTTCCACGGTTATCATTCGGAGCAAACTTCGATCCTTTTAGTAAAGTTTATAATATTTACAATTATCCATGCAATACAATAGGCAGTTTATCCGTATATATCTCTGTATTTGCATACCAGTTGTGTTTTCACTTGCTCTGATTATTTAAAAGCACATATTTCAAAGGATGCTTTTCCTTAACTGTTATACTGGGAATCACTTGGAGTATTGGATATTTCGTGTTGATGGACGGATACAGTAAAATTATTGCAGCTTACCTATTTACCATCTTAAATGCCTCCCAGGTAAAAGTATTGGTAAAGTTATTGGATTATTAGGACTTTATTTGCTGAACAAACAGAACGTATGACATAGTGACAACGACAACATAAAGCTGTTTCCCTACTGTAACAAGACAAGACGGAGACAAGTGCGACAGTTAAAGAACAAATTAAAAAATATTCTTAAAACTATGGAGACAGACTTTTACCTGTTTGCATTTCATGTTGTCTAATGAAAATATCAATTTAATGATTTTTTTCTTGGTTCAAACCCTTGTCATTATGAACTTGACAGGGTTTTTTCATCTTTTTATTAACGTGCCGGGTATATATGGGCAATATTTGGTTACTCACAAAGAGAAAGCTTTCTTCATATTTTCCATCGTTACTGCACTCGAGCAACAGCAGCCAAACCTCTACCATTATTAGTAAACATCCTCCTTTCATTTCAAAAGGACATTTTGACGTCGACCTTTCTACTCTAGATGAAACAATGCGGTAAATTTCTTATCTGACCTTATTTTGAACAAACGTCCACCACTTGTTTTACTACATAGCATATAAATGTTGCAAAATTTGTTATTGCAAATTATCATGAGCATGATGTCACTGTAAATAAATTACGTCTACTTTCACCTTAATACAAATTCATTTCGCTTTTTTATTCAATATCGAAATTGGCACAAAAGGCTACATGTCTATAGATATGTATATTTTAATTCTTACAGTATGTAATACAAAATAACGTATTTACACACACCCGAGATATTTCAAATTTTCAAAAGATACAGTAAGGACATTTACACGTGTCAAAACATGTGCTATGAATGGACAGTAAAAGCGTACTATGTCTATTCGCTGTCTCTGTTCTAAAATAGCGTCAGTTTTATTTGTAGATACCGAATAAACTCAATAAACATTGATCGGAAATAAGGTATGCTCTTAACGTGACGATTGTTTATCCCAACGATCCTGTACCGTTGTCTCTTCACAACTGTACTTTCAGCAGCGTTTCTATGCTAACTGCTTTTGAATTCGTATGGTTACAACGGTACAGGATCGGTAGAAAAATTAATCACACGCTTTTGGGCCCTATTATCCTCTAAAGTTTTATTACTATATACATGGTAATGATAACGATGAAAACCGCCTATTGAAATTTGTAATGTTTTTTATATATTTCACAGCAAACCAGTTTCGTTGTCATTAATTTAAAGGCGACAAGCTACAAAAGTATTTACATTTGAGTAATGAATTAACTGTTACATAATATCATTTGTTTTGTTATTTTTATTACTGAACTTGTGACGAGTAACTTAAAGTAGTTTGACTAAAATTCCGAGTAAAATGAGATTCATAAAATGGAAAAAGTCCATGGAAAACCTACTTCTGCTAGTAGTTCCACTAGTGCTTCTATACACGGTGTCTGGCGCTACAATATTGTCCAGTCTTTGACACACCTTGTTAGCTTTAGAATTACCAGCACTTGTGACTTCGTCCCGGGAAAACTTGGGAACAAGACAAATTCTGTCCGCGTTCCTGGTCAAAGGTACCTTGGTCATCCTTTCTGTATAGCTAACCGTTTCGGAGTTGACAACTTTCCCTGCCATGTCATCTAAAACTTCCAATTTGAAACCTAATATGTCCATCTTGGACTTAACTCTCCATTTAACGTCCAAATTGTTGCCGTCGTGACTCAGTGAGCGGATTTCCAAGTCGTAAGTGATTGGAACTTTTGGTGAAAATGGATCTTCCAGGTAGTCACAGACCAGCTCATTCTCTTCCATGTTGTTTAATGTTTCCACGGCACCTTTGCACTTAAATTGGGCGTAGTCATCGAAATATTCTTGACTAAAGTTAGTCAGCTTTGGACGAAGTTCTTCAAAATGCCTCTTGAGGAAAATGAGGCGACAGTCACAAGCAATAGGGTTGTCTTTGAGGATAACACGGGTGCCGTTTTTTATTTTGGGAATAAAATCCAAGTTGAACAGTTTTAATCGATTTCCTTCTAAATTAATGTAGCTTAAATTTTGGGCACGTGGGAGGATTTCTGTAGGAAACTTTCGTAAGTAATTTCCTTTTAAGTTGATCGCTTTTAAATTTGGTGGTGGGCCGAGAACTGCAGCGTCCATAAATGAGAGTTCATTGTGACTGAGATCAAGATCTTCTAATACCGTCAAGTTGCCCAGAACCATGGGTTTAACTTCCGTAATTTTGTTTCTCGACAGATTTAACGACTTCACTGTTTTTGTGCCCTTTTTTAGTTCTTTAGTGATTATTGACAGTTGATTATTTGACAAATCTATGTTTGCTAATCTAAAATTGGTCCAGCGAAGCTCAGGAAACGTTTTCGAGTATATTGAAGAAATCCTGTTATGACTTAGGTCAAGTGTCACAAGGGACAGATTTTCTTCAAACAAACAATTTGTTGAGTTTTCCGTGCGTTCGATAATATTTCTGAAAGTTTTTTAAAATCAAAATTACATGCAGCTGTCGAGTGTAGAAAGTTACAGCATCTAGGTTATATACAGATAAAGTATTCAAACCTGGAAAGATTGAGAGTTCGCATGGAGTTGAGTGCGGAGAAAGCTCCAGGTGGAATCGTTTTGAGTTTGTTTTGACTCAGGTCCAAGTGAAGCAATTGAAGCATTCCGTCGAAAGCCTTTATTTCAATAGAGGATATCTCATTTTGCCCCAAAAGTAATTCGAACACGATTGGAAGTCGTCCAAGGGCTGCTCTTGGCAAATGCTTTATGGCGTTACGTGACAAGTCAATGTACTGAAATATTTATGCATAGAAAAATATATTACTTTTGATGGAACATTGTTTCGTGAGCTCACATAGCATTTTTATGTCTACACATATGAATGTGGAAGTGTAAAAAATATACTTGAATTGTGGTGAGTGTAGACAGAGCCTCAGCAGGGACTTCCGTGATGTTATTATCAGCCAAATTGACTTTTGATAAGGCACCCAAATTGTCGAACGAACCTCCAGGTAAATTCCCCCCAAGTTGATTACTACTCAAATCCAAGCGCTGTAGGGCATTCATTGTGGGCCACGCTTTGGCCAGTGAGGAAATTTCATTGTTGGCCAGGTTTAGGTCATTCAAGCTTCCAGAAATCTGTAGATACAAGCGCAGAATATTACGAGCTTTATAGTCGTATCCGAATGGGCATAATGGTCACAAACAGGTAGGTATAGTTTATAGCTTTAAAAGACTAGTTCACCTGAAAAACTTTCTTCAATTGATTGTTTGCGACAGACAGTTCCCGCAATGATGCCATTCTGGTAAAGGCAGCGTTACTCGTGCTCTTAAGCCTGTTATTATCTAAAGAGAGTTCCAACAGTGTTGGGATTGCACCAAAAGCTGAACCAGATATGTCTGTTAGGTTATTGTAACTGTAAAATTAAAAAACATTTTTTTTCAGCTTGTCCTAAAAATAATGTTATTCAGTTAGCTTGTAAAATTAATTTATTTTGTTCCTCACCTCAAATTTAAACTCCTCAAGCTGAACAAATTGGTGAAAATGGCTGAGTGAATTTTACTAATGTTGTTCCAGCTAAGGTCAAGACTGTGCAGCTCATACAACTTTGGAAACGTGTTCTTGTTAACCTTTTAAATATATAGATGAATATTAATAATATTAAAACGTGTACGATCGAAATGTTACGAATAATTAACAAATGAGGGAGCATATGCAATGATACAACATATATGTGCGTACCTCCCTAAGTTCGTTGTGACTGACATTTAAAACTTTAATGCCAGCCATAAACTTTAATGGAATGTCACCGGTCAACTTTAATTTATTGTACTCCAATCTGGAAAATATAATTTTATAACTTTGAGAAAACGACACGATTTTCACGTGATTCATGATGCTTATAGAGGGAAAACTGACCTCCACTCGTTTGGATAACTGATTTCGTCAAAGGCAGCCTTGGTAAAGTTGTCTATTAAATTATGGCTCATGTCTTGAGAAAAATTAAATATAACAATAGCTTATGCACATTCTGATAATTAGTCTATAAAGATTTAAACTGGCATTATCGTACTTACCTAAAACAGTCATGTTTACACAATTTTGAAAAGAGTCTTTCTCCACCACGCTAATCAAGTTGTGACTAACATTGACTACCACGTAAGCTAACTCTTGAAACGCTCCCGTTTTTATCCTTGTCAACTGATTTTCTTGAATTAGTAGTTCCTCAGCAAACGGCAGCTTCATGAACATTTGGTAATCCACCAGTTTTATTTTGTTTCTGGCGAGGTCAATTGTTTTAATTCTCGACAAGGAATTGAATGCTCCTCTGCCCACGTCACCGATTTCATTATCACTTAAATACAATCTACAGGACACAGCAATTTGTTTTTGAGTTGTAACCACAAATTCATTCGATAATTTTAAATTGGTTAATTACCTTGTTAAAAGTCTCATGCCACGAAAAGCTGCCGCGTCAAGCTTCGTAATTTTATTGTGGGTCAAGTAAATAACTCTTAGAAAGCCATTTCTGGCGAAAGCTCCTCGTTTAAATTCGGGAATTAAATTGTGGCTTGCATTAAACCTTAAATGTTAAGAACACAAAAAATCAGCAACAGAATCATTCAACAATAGCATAAAGTAGGTGAACAAATTTTTTATACTCACCACGTAAGTTTGTTTAAATGGAAAAAGTAGCCTGGATCTAAGCTTTTAAATTGGTTCCATGCTACGTCAAGAAACTCCAAATTTTTGAAATTCGTAAATGCATCTTTTGGGATGCTGGATAACAGATTTCCGTGCAAGTCCAATCTGGCCAACTTTCCCAGACCAGAAAAGGTTTCTTTAGTAAAAGTACTTATATTACCATTAGAAATTTGCAAATTTTTTAGCGCGCCCAGTCCTGTAATACGGTTATTCAAATTAGTAATACGGTGCTTGTCCAAAACCAGCGTATGCAAATTTTCTAGGTCGTGCATAGCCTCATTGGGGTATTCCTCCAGCAACGTTCCTACCAATTCCAAACTTTCCAAGGAATGTCGAACATTGTAAAAAATGTCTGGTAAAATGTTCACAATGGAGCTATTTTCAATTCGTATAGCAGTTATGTTGACCCCGCTGAATAATTTCCCGTACAATTTTTCTGAGTTTAATTCCACAATTTCTAAACTCTTAATAGGGATTTGCTGAACTCTTGGAAAAGCCATGGCGGCTGCCAGTGTTGCCAAAGAAACTTGCTCGCATTTCATCGTTATCCCCTCGTCCGACGTTGACAAACATAGGCAAGGCCATATCTGATTTCTGTCGGGGCATTTGTACTTTGGTCCAGGAGGAATGTAACCCCCTTGGGTAGCAGTAAATAAATTTACCGCAGTGAAAACAAAAACTATCACAGACACTTTCATTTTTAACTCTTATTAAGTGTAATCACGGTCTGCAAAATTCACAGCTATTTCTAGTTTACAGCCCTTTAAAAAGTTCTTAGGCTTCGATTGGTTGCAAGCAATAAAAGCAGGCTTCCACCATAACGTTGAAAGCAATGAAACTTAAATGTCTTCCTCATAATACGCCACCCGGTTGTTCTTCCCCAGAGTCGTCACGATTCTTCTGTTTCACATCATACCTGGAGGTGGAGAGAATAGAAAGAGAAAAAATGTAACATAATAAGGTTCATCCCTCGCCATTATTGAGTTGATTTTTTAACATGAAAAATAATGCAAATGTAAAATTGTACACACATATAGATAGTGAGAATTATGAGCATGGGAGAGATGAAGGAGAGAGAAGAGAGTGCCGAACAAAATGCAAAAAGAGTGATTGTTTTTTGGAAGGTTGAAAGCTGAGAGACTCGTGTGGGTCGAGCATGATCTCGTTGTTGCAAGTTCGTCATTATCATTAGAATCAGTACCAACACTGCCATCAGGCCATCATTTTTCAAGAAAGTCATAATAATATTCTTTTTAACCGACCGAAGTGAATGTACTCTCTCCTGCATGATAGATAACAGTCGTGTCGGTCGGTGAAGATAATTGCTGGTGATGGTGCGATGTTGGATGCGGATACTTTTAGTCCTCTGTCGTGATGATGGTAAGTGGAGGGTGGCTTTTACACAAATTTTACAGGAGGGGGAGAGTCGAAACAAAATTTCAAAGGCTTTTTTCATTGTCGTACCAATACGATGACATATCGCAAGAAGAACTACAACCGTGTAAACTGTGTAGCCATAGCATAGCAGATGCTGTTTTGCAGATGACATGACACCACCATACCACATAGAACACTGAGCATGTATGTAATAATAGAGAAATGTGGGTAGTTGTATGTATTTATTTTTTGTCGAATTTCGTTTGGCATTCTACATTCATAAAAAATAATGGCGTAGGAAATTTGGGTAAGACAATATGTAAATTTTTGCCTTGTAATTGAATGAGGAAGATGGGATGGAGCTTCAAAACCCATACGTGTATATTTTGCCCACATATTTACGCATATATATCCACGCACTAAGCGAATTAATCGGTCTTAATTAAAAATTCAAATAGTAATTAATGCCTAAACACTTGAGCTGATTGCTTCAAACGAAAGGAAGCAACTGTAAACGGTATTTAGTACGCAGTTGAATTTATCAAACGTGAAATATAAGAAGCGCGAGAATGGGAACAATGATTTCAACATCTGCACTTATTTTTTGCCTGTATTTGTTTGTTGTTGTTGATTGTAATATGAGACTTAACACAATCCGGTATGTTTGGCTTTTTACAAATTTGAGAACAACCTTTCAAGTTATGAGGAACTACTTAAAAGAACGTGATTCAAGAATTTTGTATTACAAAAGACTTTATTTCTGTACTTTTTCATGCTTTTTCATGGCAATTTAAGCCTTATGTGATCAGTGATCAGTACACAAGTACTGTTTGGACACTGCCAGCCGAAAAAGGGGATAAGGTCAGGTGCTGTGTGCGTTGATCGTATATGTATGCATAGTACTTTATTTGGTTATGTTGTACACATTCAAGCAAGTCATCGCCAAGAGTTAAAATAATGATAGGTGCAACCTCCTGTAATGGAAGACTTGATGATTTTAGGCTCCTATATATGTGTTATGAAAGCTTCCTACTGCTTTTGAGGTGACATTAGTCTTTGCAAATTTTCGTCAATACAATGCCTCTTTTATAAACACGTAAACGTGCGACGATAATGCAACGCTAATTGCGAGTATTTCATTTTATTGTAGTGGTACTTCACTGTCACATGTGCATACATTTTCATAATTCATACTGCCATAAATGCTGTCTTGAATGAACGGAACGGGGGCGGGTATTAGGGTGGCTAATTTTATTACGATTGTCGTAAAAGTTTGTATCTTTTGTTGCAACTGCCTATGCAACTGCTACCAAATAATTATTCAGATTTAATAAAACTTGACAGTGCCCTTGAGACAAGATTTATAAAAGAGATTATGATTTGCTACATCTATTCCTTTCTGCAGGGTCTTTGTTCAAAATTATTACATTTTAGTCCAATCAATTCACCTGTAATCAAAGTAGGACTTTTCGAGCCCTTCTCTTTTACGGCAACGTACTGGCCACCGCTCGAGTCAGTAGTACATGTAAAAACTTGGGATTTTGACCATTCGGAAATAACGTTTATATTTTATGCCACTCGTAAGCACGTTTATAGTTTTTTACGGTCAACTAGTCTACCTCGTTGCAAAGTTCTGAGAAAAAGTTGCTTCCCACATTTCAATAAAGTTGAACGAAGGGCATCAAATAATTTCCATGCCAAAATTTTTCCAATTTCATGACAGAGGACGCAGGGAAGTTATAAATGTTAACGTAGTAAATGAGTCTTAAAAATTATGAGCATCTTGCAATGGAAGTCGTTCCAATTTCAGCAACATTTCATGTACGGTAATCCGGTTATGACAGGTGACAGGGCACAATTTTATTATAATATCTTCCGAATGTACCCTTATAGTAACGGTACGGTAATCATTGTAATTGAATCGGTTACAGCGTTTTGGATACCTAACATGCGGGTGTACTCAAATATTATAATTTTGCAACTATTAACGTGTAACTTGTACACATGTGTGTACGATGTGCGAATCTACCAGTTTTTTAATTGGAGTCGTTACTACTTATTTACAAAAGTAACAGTAGTGCAATTAAAATACCGCATTTGGTTTGTTGTTGTCATTAAAGCACGCACACACACACACCACGCTGCAAGTCTTGTCCGTAAAAAGAACACACTAGGGAGTGTTGGTGTCGCTGACTGATAGCCATTTTGGTAGTACAGATTTATGTCATACGATGATGCACTTTGCATTTAACCTACACGTTTTTGTCCTGTTGGTGCATGCAAAATGGGCGGTGGTTTATTTAAGATCAATGCGACAGCAAAAATACAAAAGGAATTACATTCAGATATTACCAGCTCCAAAAAATGCAGGGAAATTTTTTTTGCCGTAAGATGTCCTTTGGCGATTCAGGAAAACAGACAGTTTACCAGTCGCGAATTGAATTGGATTACTACACAAAGAATAAGTGGTGCAACTAATAGCTAGAGTTAGCCAGAAAACTAGTTCGCACATCCTAATCCTATTGCCAATCTGTATTCAGCAGCTTCTACTCCCTGTACTTGCAGTCTATGACGTTCGCGTTTCTCTCCAAGCAAAAAAAACTTGATTCAATGTAAATGTATATAGGTACGCAAAATAAGATGTCGTATTTTACTCGAATTCTTCGTTCACCCTTGTGCAAACTGAAGCCAGAAAAGAGTCAAAAGCCATCGAACGACCTAAGCTGGCTTTAACTTTATGAGCCTTGAAGACATTGATTTTTGCAAACGTGCCCATTTACGGCACAAACCAAACATGGACAATAGAATAATGGGGTTTCAAAAAAGTACTGTAAACGTTTGTTGCTTATGGTATTAGCCGGTCAAATCTCAGCTATGATACCGAAACACCGTGAATAAAAATAAATTCAACTCATCGTCCCGTTTGTTTAAAAAGCAAAAATATTAATTTGACATGACAACTGAGTGTACTTGTATGAGGCATCAGCCAACGGCTGAAGGTTTGCATCTTTTCAATATGTATTGTGAGTTGGAAAATGATGGACTTCTGATTTGTGATTGTTTCAATGAATAAAGATACTTTTATACCAACCATGTAAAAGTATGCGACAGGTATGAAGTATGTTTAAAATAGAGATATACCACGCTCCCAAAAATTTGGTACCAACCACTTGAAATTATTAAACCTTCTCGATAAAGGAATAAATTGACCGAAGCATTTGCATAATTTGTGTATATGGTTGCTATGCGAAAATGGAAAGCCTTAATTATTTTTGAATAAAATTACTGTTATACCTGAATTATAGAAAGAAAATATGTGTGAATAAGGTGTATCTCAAGCAACCCAAGATTCCATGCCGAAAAATATGAGGATCACTATGTCAATCGCATTCTCTTATTTTTAGCAATATTTGGCATGTGAGGATGCGTGACAAAGAGCGGCAACGACGAATCCATAATTTTGACACCAAACAAACCTCACACTCTTCTGATGAACATTTAGGAAAATTATTGTCCTATTTATGTCGTTAAACTATACATAAAACAGAAAACAGTACAACGTATCTTAACGCACGCTCCTACACCCCAAGAAAGAAATTTAAATACAAACAAAACTGAAATCTTTGACACGTTGACAAAAACAGATATTGCACCACCACACGCACACACTTCAAAAATATTTTTCAATCAAATGTTTAAAAAATGAAAAACAAACTCGACCACCACAGAATAATAACTGAGCACTAAGTGTTTTTTCTTGTGAGATTGTACTAAAATAATTTATGACAAAAACAAATCCTCCATCGATATATTGTAGTTAGTAATCACAACAACTTACCATTACGAGTAATGTTAATGATTATTGCTTCTATCTTTTGCTTAACCCATACCACATGCTAATACTGATTCTATGCACTTCTGTGTCTCGTACCTATCCCAATCCCAAGTACCCTTTGAAATACCTATTTTTAGCTGCGAAATGAAAACGAAAGCTGTATCCTTGTAATTGAAAAAAAAAATTTTTCAGCTAAATTACACGGTGTACGCATATCATATCACTGCTTGTAACTGACTGACTCACAAAAATGCAACAATTCACGTGCGTATATTTTGATGTTATGCTAGCTTGTCGATTGCTTCACTAACGTGTACGTATGTATGTAAAAATGTACGTGGCGCATAATGATGAACACGATAGTGGAAAGGGTTTTCTATTTTGACGATAATGGCATGACGTGATTGTTGATTGCTGCGGTTGTTGCAGCCAACAATGCTAAAAGCATTTTAGTACTTGCCTGTACATCTAGTTAGATTTTCTTGAGTCGTCTCACAACAATACTGTGAATGTGGTGCGTACCTTTGTCTAGTATGTCTTGCTTGATAGTCTGTCTACCTGCAGAGGAACATCATAAGGGAGTTTTCCATTTTACATGTAGCCAAAGTACAAAGCGATGTAAACTCTTTGTACCGCATTCATTCATGCCCCTTTCATTTTACACTATAGTAGTACTCGCACAGGTAAGAACAGGTAAACTTCAATCAGAGAGCGAGAGCACGCACAATATAACTTTGATATGAGTGCGTGCGTGGTGCACTGCATTTAATAATGTTTCGTGAAAAAAATAGTCTTACATGGCTTTTTGCATTCCTTTAAACATAGCATGTGGTCCTTATTACGCGCAAACGTATTCAGAGCCAAGGATGGATTAAACCTTGCAACGTATTTGAAAGGACTGCTCGCTACCGTTTACATTTTAGTTTGTTTTCGACTTATTCAGCTTTCAAGCTTTACAACTTGTCTATTCGTGCCAGAACTTCAAGGGTTTCGTTGCGTGAGCGTGTTCGCCTGTAATACAAATCGATACGGCGCATCTCTCACTATCACTTTCATTACTGTGTTTATCTAACTATACTTCACGCTGCAACTGTATGAGCCACTATAATTAATAGACGATCAATGATGATGATGATGATAAATGGTATGGTAAGTATACGACAAGCTGTAAGAATAAGAAACAGGGTGGAGTCGATTATGCGGCATTATCTGCTTTTAAGTAAAAATTCATTGTCTTTACCAGTCCGCTGCTGTGAAATGGCAGCGAAATTTTATTTTTAGTGCAGATGACTTACAAGTTGCAAGGTCCTTTGTAGCTCAACTTAATATCGGCGGCAAGTACATATACCAATCCAACAAGTTGCAAGAACTACTATATAAAGTAAAACGCGCATATTACACATTACGGTAGTCCAGTAGTGCAGTAGGGACAGCAGAAAAATAACTTCACAAAAGCAATTATACAAACATGTATGGATATCAACTACTAACTATAACTCCGCATACCTGTATGGCTACACAAAATCGCAAAAGGGTTCTTAATTTCTCATCATCATCATACAAATAACTCCGAGTTAGGACAACTTCTTTTTATGTTAGCACAGCAATATCTAATCTAGAAAATACGCAGTCGTCAAAATAATCATTTCTGGAGATTCTGCCATACCATAACAAATATACAAGAAATGCAAGAGTTATTGCCTAAAATTTACCGGCCTATAAGGGAATAGTCTATGAAAATAAAAGCCAGCAAAGCTTATAATGTAGGACCAGCGTCCTGCAGTTTAAGAAATTTAGTAAGGACAACTCAAGAAAGCCAGCAAAACT
>JAHZNE010005692.1:0-11562 GCA_027744055.1 Callyntrura sp. NNG-2020
GGTATTTTGGTATCATAGTAGCATTATCTTTACCCATCTTGGGCTAGTTCTGTTTGATTAAATATAACGAAAATGCCAAAGAAGTGGGCACTGTCGAACTTATTCAAGGGGAAAGACAGATGGTTTCAGTTGAAATTATAATTTTGGGAGCAGAGCACTAATAAATATACAATAATATATGGTTTTATATCTGGACAGACCCTTACCACACCACGTACACAAAACCAGACAGATGCATATAGGGATACATTATTCATGTAGGCTTTTGTGCTCAGTTGCAGCAGTGCCAGTACGACAGAATCTTCGATGAAGTTTTAATCATTTTCTGACGACGAGAGAAAGAGAGTTGTGAAGAGTGAAAAGGGAAAATTGTGATTTTGTCCGTTATGGTAAGGCTGGTTTTAATGAGCCTTGAAAGTACTCGTACTAGCAATAATAAGTAACAACACAAAAATTCGCTAACGCTTTTGGCACTTTCTGTTGCAATGTCCCCATAAAATGTACGGTACGACTTTGGACTTCGATTTACTCACAATATATTGGTTATGGCATGCTAGAGCCGTTTTATACTCTGTGAGTGATAAATCGAAGTATATGCCCCTTTAAATTTCAATAGCTGTTTCCTCTCTTGAAAATTTATGGGTCTTGGGACTGACTCAACTGCTGCTCCCCAGGTCTGGAGATGGTTACTTGCTAATTTGTTGGTTGTACATATGCCTGCCTGCCTACATTAGTGATTGTGAGTAATCACATGATATGTAAAGAGCACTAGTGCTGGAAGAAGTAAAAGTAATATTGTTAGTAACAGGAGAGCAAAGTAATATTTAGAAGGTTAAAATCTGTAATATCCATTCCATACATACATATCCATCTATAACGGATAATAATGGCAATATAATGTTCGTTTAACTCAAAGACTCTGCAGAATTCAAAGGTACAATTAACTACTTTACCAAACAACTCAATTCAGTGAAAGTTTGCCAGAGAAGCGAGATGAAATTGACTTGCAGGAAGAGAAGAAGCGATACTTCAAATGAAAGTATTATGTACATCACAATAGTACATGCCAGTTGTGTGGTGTGCACACGCTGTGTGATGCCTCCCAAAATTATATAATGGTTATCATCATCGTCGTAGTCGTCGTCGTCATCTGGATCTAAATCAGTTGGGAAATCAAAATTTGGCTCGGGCTGAGATTGGTTCTGACTTTTCAGATGAGATTATGCTGAAAGTCCCGCATGAATAACTGATTCGGATATACTTTCCTGACGTATGATAATACACACAGAAACACATAGCGGAATAAAGTCACAGGGACAGCCTTCCCAACATTAAACGCAAGTACCGAAAACTTTTCCTCCGTTCACAAATTGTTGACGCTTTTCACGTTACAAGCTTCATTAAACATTGTTCGTAGAATTAGTACTGCGCATTTTTTTCTGGCGATTGAGCGATGAGAAATGATAACTATATTGAATATCAGGATTTTCGTAATTTTATAAGGGGGCACAACAACAACCAAAAACTAATGTAATATAGCACATGGTATTCATGTTGTTTGCAAACGTGTAGTTTATTGCCAGCTTGTGAATTTTATATAGTGGTCGTGTTTTGCAGATGCTAAACTTTCAGAATTATTGTTTAGGATCAGCAGCAGCAGCAGCAGTGCAATAGGTATATTTCATAGTCAGCCCGGGAGTTTATTATTATACTTCAGTTGTCTGGAAAATCAAAGATAGTTTTAAAACAATTCTTACAAAATAAGATGGCATGGCCTGTGCTGCGTGTGTTGTGCTGTGGTTTAGCAAACTTTTTCCTTTATCTTCATTCAATTGTCCTGCTCAATACAACTTTCGTTTCAGCAGGATAGAAAATTAAGTATCTGCAGCATGCATAGAAGTGTAATGTATGATATCTACTCATTTTTAGAACACATTTTAAGCTAATGTTGTAATAAACCCATATATATGGGGACCTATATTGTAGGAGGCTTTAATAGGAATTTGTTGTGTTCCAATTTTAGTTACCAATTTTTTCCAGTTTGACAAATAATCGTGAATTTTTAGACTAAAAAATTCGCAGAATACAGCTACAACACGAGATCATGTTCTTTCACGATTGTAAATACATCTATTTGGTAGTGTCAACTTGTAGATTTTTCTTTGAGAACGGTTGATTACAGTTTGAAGATTATCACTTGAATTTGTTATTTGTTTACGTCAGTTGTTATTTAGGGTTTTACGATTTTTGAGAGCTGTGATGCCTAATTGATAGAGAAAGTAAAAAGTAACATATTCGTAATATGTAATTATGTTGTTTATGCTATGATTGTGACTACAATGTATTGCTGATTGCACGTCAACTACGCTTTTTTTGCTTTCATCCTTTAATTTCTCTAACTCATTTGTCTCTCTGCCTCACCACATGAAAGCTCGTTGTGGCATAAAACAACAAACTTGACAGTTCGTATTTCGTATATACAACTTTTTATTGTATTCAGTATTCATAATCTAATTCATTGTTAGTTTCACATTGTCTGTTTGAATCTATTTACACATTATCCTCTGCTTTTGTAGATCGTATCGTGCGTCAGCAACTCATTTCCACGATACCAACTTGACTTTCTCTAAAGAATTTCTCCTTGTGCCAAAGCCCTGGCGCAAATACTAGGCATTACCAACACCAAAGTAAAGTCGTTATTAATTTACAAATTTCTATCCCTTTGATCTACTTCTGCCGCCACCAATCTACATCGGACTTCTTGGAGCGTGTATCGTATAACTAGTTCCCCAGAAAGTTATATAAGCATCCGTTATCCTTCCTGTTTGTCTCCCTGTTTTCTCCTACTACAAAAGCATAAATTATGTTAAATTGTAGACCTGATACAAAGTCAAGTGTAATGTTGATGCAAACAAGCGTCTCGTTTGATTGCACGTCTCCTGTAGCATAAAGAGAACCAGAGGGAATTGGAGAGAGGTAATGCGGAGAAATAAACAAACAATAATGCATTTTTATTTCTCGCTTTTGTTTTCTACGCTTTCCTAAAGATACGTTTGAATGCTCTTGAATTTCAGCCTCGTTTCCTTTCGCCTTTACAAAGCAACAACTTTCTTGTTCATTCAGGAATCCGAAATAATAATAAAATAATAAATAATAATGAATGATGAATTAGGATCATCCTGCAGCTACATGTGTGAAGACAGATGCATATTATTTCAGGACTTGAATTTTGTTTACAGACGAATAAACTTTTTAACGACGATGAGCTCACGTTATTATTTCCCAGTATTAATAATCAGAACTAGAAGAACTTTGATGTTGATGTCGACTGTGTGTTGTTGTTACGTCGATGATGCACAAACAGCTTTTATCTCTACTGCTCAACATCACCGTCGTCTTCTTCCAAGTCGACGGTTCGAAAGTATTTACACAAGCGTATCGGTTATTTGTTTATTCGTCGTTGTTTAGCTATTGTTTTCGTGTAAAGTTTCTCCATTTTAAAAGTTTAAACCGACAAGTTTTGAAGACGAAGATGATGAGACTTACTTCCATTCTCCCCCGATTATCCGACGTTGTCGGTACGTCCCACTTTCCTCAACTCGTACGTCGATACCAGTAATGCCCACGCTTACGGCAAACAAAATATGTTCTCATTCTAATTTTCTTCCTACTTTCGGTATAGTTTAATGAATACTTTGCTCTTTAAAAGAAACCAGACATCATTATAAAGTTCCTTGTCCAGTCCAGCAGGGTACGGCACAACGTTTACTCGATAGATCTTACAATTTACAAACGCTTTATTCGTAATACTTGGAAGTAGACTTCATTTCTGTTCCAGTTTTGAAATTCCATTATCTACGCGTTTCCTATTAAGAAAACTTTCAACTTTCATATGACTGTGTACATTTTGCTATAAACGTGACAATGACACAATTTAGTTGACGGCGAGAAAGACTAAAACACACTCTGCGTAGTTTGATGGTAGATAATGATTACAATTGTAGAATAAATTTAGGTCTAAGCGCGACTAACCTACCTAAAACTAAAACCCATCCACGATGATCCAGAGAGAATGCAGTTAAGAAATTCAATTATCTGGAGATTTAAAAAGTTGTAAGTTTAATACAATGAGATTTCAATTTATTGTTCTTCTCCAAATAGAAAATATAAACTATCCAACACCAATGAACATCCTGCGAGAAATAATAGGGTGCCACAAGTTTTACTTTAAAGCATTTTCCTGTCATTTGTCTTCCCCATTATTTAGAAGCAAAATAAGTCCGACCTTCTTCCTAAGATATTAATTTGCAGCTTTAAAGTTTCGGCGTCATCATCCTCGTCTTCTTAACAGCAGCAGCAGCAGCAGCAGCTTCAAAGAAATAAGTAGGAAAAAAGTGATACTAAAAAGGTTGGTATTCTTTCATCTTCTTCGTTTACTCGCTTACTTCCCCTGAAGGAAAGGTTTATTATGTTTTTTTGTAAATAGAGAAATTCTCACTGTGAGAATCCTCGTTCACTGACTTTTTTCTTTGGAAACTTTTTGTTCCCGCCGTCTCTCTCGCGCCAAATAATAAAGCGGATTTCAAATAACTTTCTTTCAATAAAACGACTTGAGTAATGCGAGGCAAGACTCTAGTAAATATATTTAAGAACCTTGAGCTCTCTTAATGTTTTATTAGTATGCATTCTCTTCCCTGCTGGCACATTTATATTGTCAGCAGAGAAAGTAAAAAAAAAGTGTGATGTCGATAAACTTGTTAAACTTTATGTGTTTTTCTCTTTTAGTCCGACCGAATTCTAGTTGGTCGAAATTTATAACGACCTACCGCATTCTCCACACACAGGCATGAGAAGGAACCTTTGTCTCCGTTGGAAGTAAATAGACTTGAGGCTCGCGTATAATATACAAACTTGTATATGTAGCCTTATATTTTGCATGCATTTATCTCTTAAATGGGCGCACAGATCACAGGACCTTACAAAAAGCAAGACAGCGACAGTCTACAGAAGTTGGTATCGGAGTGCATATAGTCGCAGCAGTAGGGAAAGCAGAAGAGGACAAGAAAAATTGGAGGAATCTCGAAACTACTTAAGTCTCTTATCATTGACTGGCACACCAAGAAATTGCTTATATATGGCACATTTATATACGTGTCTGTTTCATGTAGGCGATTCTCTCTCTGTGTGTGTCTTGAATTTTATCCAATACCTCCGCATTTTCTTTTACAGATTCTGGTTTCCCTTATGAAGACTGCTGCTGTTAGAGGTGGTGGTGGTGGCGCTTGGTCCAAAAAGGGCATGAAATATAGCGTACTCACCCTATAAGCCAAGACAAGTATACGACTCACAAGCTAGTTTAGATAGAATATGTGAAGAATTCCGGCAATACCACCACCACTACTGCCACGTTCTACACGTGCTCCGACAAATCTCACGGATAAAACTGAGACAAGCCATACAGCTCTTCGTCGGTGGATGGTGAACGCTCTTTACATTACCCCTACAATTTATTTCTATGCTAGTTCTCTTCAGTAATAGTTGTAGTAGGGATGCTATGGCGTTCCCTGTCTAAACTCACTTCTCTTTTCTCTCCGGTCTAGAGAGAGGCTCAAAGTGTTGCAAACGAGTTGCGCCGGCGGCAGCGTGACTTGACTTTTTAATTCCGGGTTTGTTGTTTCTCCAACAGACTAAAGAAAAAAACGGAAGGAAGTGGGAGGAAGAGAAAGAGAGAGCGATGGATAATATTACATTACATTCCTTGTCGAAGACACAGTTATTGCGGGAAGAAACAAGAGAAACTTTAAATTTTAGATAATTGATTAACTTATACTCGCTTTTATTGACAGAATAAAGTCGATGTAAGTATTGAGCTTTTATCAGCACACTAAACAAATCAAATCAAATTACAGAATGCATAACTTGGAAAGAAGAAAGAATGAAAAACACTCCAAAGAAATTCTTGCAACACCTTTGATTACAACAAAAAAGAAACATTCACACCATCCAGAACGGATGCTTCTCCTCCTTGTCTGTTTTATGGCGATGCTCCTGTTGGTATTCTCTGATTTACGAAGATGGGATAATCTATAACAATGGAGGAAATAAATGACTTCACATCTCTTTTTGTAACCTTTTACTCATTTATCGATCCTCCGTCCAATACCCCACTAGTAAAACCAACACGCGCTTGTTCTTCAACGCCCCTGTGGTTGACTTTGTGCTCTTGCTCTGGCACAAATGAATTTGCACTCGGTTTAAAGTGCAAAAATTCGCGATACGTAACAAATTGCTACTGCTAGGGATGATGGTAGAAAATGTGCAAAAGCGTTACATATGTACCTCTACATATACAATACCACTTATCATTACAACTAAACATAGTAGTTCCTTGGATGTTCACAAAAAAAAATGTTTTTAGGAGAGCGTAAACATGACCAGAAACCAGCGGAGCTTTCAGCCCATGTATACATTATTAATTTCGTTTGGAAGACCTAAACATTCGTTTATAATATAACTTCACAAGCCATTTTATAACAAGTTGAGACGATATTCTCTCTTTGACGCTTAGCTGTACCAGTAAAGGTCAAAGTCCACTGCATTGCCGGTTTTTGGAAGATGCGATGGCGCTTACACTGCTGAAGTGTTTATGAAATCTCAGCGAAAATGAAATTTTGTCTTAAGGCCATCACTGCCTGACTATTATCATATTATTATCAGCTTTCTCATCATCACATTACATCCAAGAAAGAACTGCGATGTGGGCTATACTGCAGGGATAAGTAGCATAAATTTTAAGGATATACATATAAGTCGCCCCTATACTTTTTGCATAACGGCAAAGTATAAAAATGAAATTGCCGTCTTAAGTCTTACCAAGATGGTAGTCAAGTAGCTGGTAGCAAGAAAGCGCAAATGGTGCAATGATAAAAGATGTGCCTACTTTGTTATACAATACAAAGATAGCAATTTAAAAACTCCCGTTTCGTGACACTCACAGCCACTCTCAAAATAGCTTTTCCCTTTTTTCTGCAAATTAGTTTTGCATTATGGAGTTAGCACTTTCTTAATAAATTGCGTAACGGTTCACCGCATGCTTGTCCCAAGAAGAGCAAACCCACGATTGAATTATTTCTAGAAATTTTGCATAATACGAGTCATGCATAAAATAACGCTCCCTTTTGTTTCGTCATATCCTTCTGACACTTACGAGAAGGGCTGCATGGTACGTCAACATTTTGCCACAGTGGCAGAAGCATAACATACCTGAAATAGTGAAAAGTTGACGCCTGCTTTACACAGAATATTTGGGACATCGGGATCGTTTGTACCGTATCCCACAACAGATCTCCCACAACAGATCTCCCACCCTGCCTGTAAACTTGTATGCCTCTATGTATTATACTAGAGACTCCATTAGAAGATATATACGAATGATATTTAATGTGATTGTGTTTTGGAATTTTAACTGTATCCAAAAAGTGAGAATTGCTTTTAATATTTTGTGAATCATGCACTTTTGAATATGCTCCACAAATACAAAAATAAGATAAAAAGTGCCTTGTGTATTACATCACTGCATATTACATTTTTACTGATAACTACCACTGCCATATCCACATGGGATTAGGCGATGCTTGAAGTAGCGACAACGACAACCAACGGAACAACGCAACGGTGACGGCGGTAAAAAAAACAGCAATAATAAGATATGGGTCCGACTTATTCCTTGCCAAGAAAAATTATCCACACTATTCACCACCTCCTCGACAAACTTTTTTCTTTCTTATTTTGTGCTCCCAAATTATTGCTTGCCGTACAATAGTAAAAATATAACAGGCACACCACACCACACATTTCGATTGTGCTAACGAAGTAATATTTACTTTTTACTTTGTGCAGACAACTAAGTAATGTAAAAGGCAAACATGAAAACGCAGAGGGAACGGTGTCCGTTTTGAGTGTTTTTATTTCCTGAATGTGTTGTTGGAAGGTTGAATTTTGGGGTACAAACACACACATTTACAGATGAGCACATACACGTAAGAATTTTTTACTTGTTTTTTTTTCTATACAGCAAATAGCAAGAAAAGCAATAATGGAATGGTACAATGAAAAGTGGCAGTAAAAATGCTGACAGTTGACGCTTGCCTTGGCAAATTATACCATATGAACCAATAATGGAAAGAACGAGGACAGCGATTATTACTATAAAATACTGAAAGATGTCATGTCAAGTGTTGACATGTTTAGAGGAGCATATATATAGGAAAAGCGTCAGATGGGAAGCCAGTTTTCCCAATTCCAATCGGACCATCCAATAAGCATTTTTTTGTAAACCTTCAGAAATATCGGAAGCGGTGGTGGTGGTGGCATAAGCCGAAGCCGGGTTCAATATTATGGGAATTTTTGACAGAGAGCTCTAGAGAATGTTGGCTGGCTGTTTGCTGTAACAAGTGTGACTGCATTTCACATATCACATTTTCTCACACTCGCGCTTCAACATCCGCCATCCGCCATCCGCCTGTCATTTAAGACGAGTATACCAAAGTGAAAGTAGTATACAAATAATAGATGAATACCTATATGTGCCTATATCTATCGACCACCCGAATATATTATAACAGCAACTTTCCATAAAAATGAATTCAATGAAAACCCTGTCGAATCCGGTGTCATCTTTTATACATCCTCAATCACCAGTCAGCTAGAAGCAATCATACCATCATCATCGTCATCATCGGTTTATTCCGTTGGGTTGTTTGATACAAGACCTCTCTCTTTCTTTCCCTCTCTTTCGTACATACATAAAAAGCAGTATTGTTGCCCTATCGCTGTCATTTTGACCTATAAAAAGAAAAGTGTTTTCTCCTCTTTGTACCCTTGCTGTTCAGTAGCAGCAACAATCCTAATTGAATTGAGTGAGTGAAGAGAGAAAATCCCTTCAAGCACTTAAATAAAAACCACAAGTGTGAAAATAAACACGCAATAACACAAAACTACACGACGAACGGTACATTTTTTGGGCTTTCTGGTAGCATGCTTAACTGCATATTACATATGTATGCTTCTACGTGGTTTCTATCCACTTTTGCCATATACCTATTCATACGTGTGATATAAGAGAACATAAATGTGCATTTATGTTTGTAAAACATATAACTCCAGACATGACGACGTTTCAAAATATAAAAAAAACTTTGATAAATGTACAAAAAGTTTTGCAACAAAAAGTAGTATGGAATGGTTTTATTGTTGTGTGCGCTCCCGCTCTGTCTTACTGCCTCCAACTTTTACGCCGTGCTCAATCGAAAAAACGCCGAAATTGTATAAAGGTCTCGGGGAACTCGCGTTGTTTGTTTCTCTGCTCCTCCGTTGATTGCTGTTTTAATACAAAGCTATTACTCGTTCATTTCCCCGTCCTTTTTTATTTTCTGCAAGTGCCAACTGCAATTGTGAGGGAAGGAAGGAAGAAGACAACCAAGGCGGCAAAGAGGAGAGAGGACGTGAGAGAGAGACAGAAAAAAACGATGAAAGATCTCTGCTCCTACTCAAGTCACACTTTTAACCTTTTAATGATATCCTGGTAGATGTGTGTCTATGTAAGTGTGCCCGCACCAGGAAAAGTCGTAGTTTCCGGTTCAGTTTTTACAACTGTAACTTGTTTTCGGTGGAGCAGAACATATTATGGAACAACAACACATTGCACAGCACCACCAGCAAGAAGCATATAAGCGATGGAAAAAAGGAACTGACTGCAAAAGAAAAAAAGACATTTCATTCAGAACGCGAAGAAGGGAAAAAGACAAAGATGCATCTAGGGAATTAAGCAGTAATGGTAAAGGCAAGAACAGAGGGAGAGCGAGAGAGAGAGAGAGCACGCGTTTTATGTACATGTGGAGTCACCCACCACTCACCACACCACAATGGTATACATATATAGAGACGACGAGAAGAAGGCTAATATCAGGGATGGTTGGATATAGACAAAAGGTTTTTTCAAGAAATGGTTTCTGTCTCCATATAGTGGAAATAAAAACGCTACTTTTTGGAACATCTAACAACGCTATAATTCGCCAAGTAAAAAAGATGCTCTTGATTCCTCTTTGGAAAACCAGCACAAGCTATAAATTCTAATCGCATTGCGAGCGAGCTTTTGGTTACCATTTTCCCCCTTATTGTGTACAAGTTTCGCGTTTAATACTGTTAGTGTTTACTGTGTACGACGACGACGACAGTCATATATGCAGGCTCTTTGGGTAATATTATACGGAGGCGGAAAGTTAGTTGGCGATGCTGTAGTAGTTGTATAAACGATTCGCTTTTTAAGGCTTTTTTGGTTTCCCGTATTTTTCTTTCCATTTTTACGAGACAAGTGGAAGACGCTACATTGAGTCTGACAAAGTTGCACTTGAGAATGCATCTAGACGTATGTATTACGTAAAAAAAGTACTATTTTGTTATGTGCTGGTGGTGTTTCTTGGCTGCAGGGTAAAGTGCTCACTTTATGGGTAGGTAGTTGCCAGCGATTACATGAACTGGTCATATGGCAGACATGGTGAAAGGCTTGTTGCGCTATAGGCTGCTGGAATAATATTACTTGTCGTCGCCGTCGTCTGCTGTACAACTTGGACTAATATTTTTTGCGGAACGATAATGTTGATGATGAGGATGATGATACGGAAAAACGATGAGGACACCAATGAACTTACTTAGAGAAATCTATTGGTGCATCATCGTCAGTTTTTTGGGAGGGTGGCAATTGGCAATGACGGTGGTTTTTGGTGTGGGGCTGGGTATGCTGATAGTTTTAAAGAGAGCAACGCTTATGCAGTAAGGAATATCAAGAAAATAGCGAGGTTTGTTCACGAGTCATATGAGAGTTATGGTTTTGTTGGTGCACACGACGACGTACATGTAGCAGCGTGAAGTATATGCCAATGGTTCTCATAAAAAGCTCATCTGGATCATTTATTTAGACGAACTGCCTTATAATACCGTCTATAAAGTCTCTCAAGAGCCCATTCTTCCTGAAAAATGCTTGAAAATAGGAATACAAAAACACAAGAGGGAACTATTTATGAAGGAAAAAGAAACGTTTCACCGCCCAGATATTCTTTTGTGTGTTGCTGTTTTTTCACACTGGAAAATTGCCCAAAGTCTAACGGGAGCTGTCAACAACTTTTATTCGGGATCGCACCCGACGCAGCAACTGCATCTCTCGTATCATCTCAGAATAATTTGGCATAGCATTTTCACTTCCCCCGCTTCTCCTCAGCTTTCTTTGTTTTAACACAAACAGGATGCTTATTGTGCATCATGTTTTCAGAGACACACATGGATCGACATCATTACCGCTAATTTACTGCATTGCTAAATTTCACGGCGTAATGACGTGCAATGTCATGGATAAACAATGAATGCACGACCTAATCTGAGAAAAGCATGTTTTAAAAGGCTCTCTGATCCAGGCTAGAATATTTTGGTTAGAGTGGGTTTTAGTTAGAATATTATAGCCAGATTATTTCTTTAGTTAGAGTTTCCGTGGCCAGAAAATTGTAGTTC